>JAKSZT010053875.1:1196855-1250290 GCA_026826555.1 Tolypeutes matacus
TGTATTGTGAGAATTTTGATTTTTACCCATAATAAAAAATAAAAAAAAATCACATGATCATCTCTATAGATGCAGAAAAAGCATTTGACAAAATACAGTATCCTTTCCTGATAAAAACACTGCAAAAGGTAGGAATAGAAGGAAACTTTCTGAACATGATAAGGAGTATATATGAAAAAAATCCAAAGCTAACATCATCTTCAATGGTGAAATCTTAAAAGCCTTCACTCTGAGATTGGGAACAAGACAAGGATGCCCTCTACCTCCACTCCTATTTAACATTGTCTTAAAAGTACTTGCTTGAGCACTGAGGCAAAAAATAAAATAAAATAAAATAAAAAGATATAAAAGGCATCCAAATTGGAAAAGAAGAAGTAAAATTTCATTATTTGCAGATGAAATGATCCTACACTTAGAAAGCCCTGAGGAATCTACAACAAAGCTTCTAGAACTTATAAAGGAGTTCAGTAATGTTGCAGGCTATAAGATCAATGCTCAAAAATCAGTAGAATTTCTGTACACCAATAATGAGCAATCTGAGGTGGAAATCAAGAAAAAATATACCATTTATAATAGTAACTAAAAGAATCAAATACCTAGGAATAAATTTAACTAAAGATGTAAAGGATTTGCATACAGAAAACTACACAACACTGTTAAAGAAAACCAAAGTGGTTTCATGAACTTCACACCCAAAGCACGAGAAGCAAAAGAAAAAATAGATAAATGGGATCCCCTCAAAATTAAAAGCTTTTGCACCTCAAAGGACACTATCTAGAAAATAAAAAGGCAGCCTATCCAATGGGAGAAATTATTTGGCAACCATATATCTGTTAGGAGCCTAATATCCTGCATATATAAAGAGATCCTACACGTCAAAAATAAAAAGACAAAGAAACCATTTAAAAAATGGGCAAGTGACCTCAAAAGACACTTTTCCAAGGAAGAAATACTAACGGCTAAAAAGCACATGAAAAACTGCTCATCATCGCTAGCTATTAGGGAAATACAAATCAAAAGTACAATGAGATACCATCTTGCATCCATTAGAATGGTGGCTATTAAAAAAAGAGAAAACTGTAAGTGTTGAAGAGTATGTGGAGGAAAGGGAACCCTCATCCACTGCTGGTGGTATTGTGGAATACTCTAGCCACAGTGGAGGACAGTTTGGTGGTTCCTCAAAAAACTAACTATATATCTTTCATATGATCCAGTGATTCCACTGCTGGGTATATACCCAGGAGAATTGAAAGCAAAGACACGAACAGATAAATGCACACCAACGTTTATAGTGGCATTGTTCACTATTGCCAAAAGTTGGAATCAACCCCGGTGCCCATCAACAGATGAATGGATAAACAAAACATATTACATACATACAATGGAATATTACTCAGCTGTTTGAAGGAATAAAGTGCTATCACATGGAATAACATGGATGAATCTTGAAGACCTTATGTCGAGTGAATCAAGCCAGGCATTGAAGGATGAGCAGTACATGACCTCACTGATATGAATTAAGGATATTGAGCAGTCTCTCAGAACCATTGTCTGAAAGATAGGTTACAAGAAAGAGAATAAAAGAGAAAGTTGTGAGCCATCACCAATACGGACATAATCTATGGTAAAGTGTTTGAGTGTAGTTGGATATTGAAGGGATAGGATAGGTGGGTAGTGATGTTATTGTGTTTGGTGGTGCAGGGTTGACAAGTGGGTAGATTGGGAAGGGTGGGTTAGAATATCCAGGATACTGGGAGGAGAGATGGAAGGGGTGCCAGGTGAACACTTGGGAAATGTGGGTATGAGGTTGAACGTGCAGAGGTGGGAATGCTCTTATGCCAATATGACAAGGAAGTGTCACTGGTTTAGGATGTATGTTCGGGGGACATTCTGGACAGGGCACATCTGGAGCAGGCTTCTAGGGAGTGTCTGAGTGTTCATCCTGTCATAATGTGTTGTATCAGTGGGTGGAGACCCACATAATGAGCAGGAAAGAGATGAACTCCCATCTTTGGGAGGACCAATTTGTCCAGAAACAGACAGGTGGATGTTTCTTATGGGCAAGGGCATTTCCTTAAAAGGAAGGATAAACTAGTGTGTCAAGACCTCATATTGCATGTAACTATGAATCTGGGTATCCAATGAGTCAAGTCAGGGCGTTGTCATGGGCCCCAGGGGGATGGTGAGGGAGGAACAGAATAGATCAAATGGGGTATTTAGTGATCAGTGGTAATGTTCGTCATTACCTTACAGTGATGGACGCTGGACATGGTTAATATCATCAAAGTGTATACAATTGTATGGTCTAAAATGTAAACTGTACTGTAAACCATTGACAATGTTTAGTATCTATGTTTCACTATCTGTATAACAGTTATAACAATGCTAACATCCACGTACAAAAAAGTTTTATATGGGGTGTGGAAAGGGGGAAGAGTTTGGGTATATGAAAGTCTCTTGTATTCTGTGTGTGACTTTGCATGACTTAAAACTTCTTTGAAAATTAAGTGAAAAATTGTGAAACACTGGGGAGTGAGTGCAGGAAGGTGCCACAGTACAGACTGTACACCCGAAATTGCAATGATAAAAGACAACCTGTAAAAAAAAATTTTTTTTTAATTTCTTTTCCCCATTTTTAGATAATCCCAATCCTTTATTTTAAATTTATTTTTAAATTTTTTTAAGTTTTGAAGTATTTTATCTGTTACATTTAAACTTATTATCCCATTTTTCCTATAAATTGTATATGGCTATTGTATTGGCTTCATCTTTAAAGAAGCTTTGGATCACAGAAGGGTTACAACTTGGGTGGGAGAGGATTGTTGGTGGGGGTGTCAGGGATGGGGGTTTCATGGAAGTTCACCTAAACATACATAAAAAGTATAAAAATTGTTCAAATGCTCATGGAGCATGGTCACAGTGGGTGGAGAATCACTCAACAAATGAAAGAATAGTGAATTCCCAGCCTGGAGAGCTCTGCCACATTCTCCAAGGGAGCAGCAATAGTTCATGCAGACATGCAGGGACAGTGTCTGGCTAAGGAGGATGATCCAAAGATGGGTTCTTGATATTGTTGACTAGCCTATTGTTATGGGGTGCCTAAGCGTTCTTTCCTGAGAGCCTCCTTATTGATCAAATGTGGCCTCTCTCTAAGACAAACTCAGCATATGAATGCATTACCTTCCTCCCAGTGTGGGACATGTCTCCCAGTGATGAGCCTCCCCAGCAATGAGGGATTACTACCTAGTGCCAACTGGAAATATGACTGGAAAAAGACCTTGAATAAAAGGGGGGAAAGGTAAAGACAAATGAAATCGTATGGTTAAGAGACTTCAAAGTGAGTCAGGAGGTCATTCCAGAGGTAACGCTTATGCACATCTCAGTAGGACCTCATAGGCTTCCAATGTGGATATCACCCCAAATAGAGTGGCTACTGAGGGATCTGGAATCACTCAGGTCCTATATCAGGGCAGATAGCTCTGGAGTTTGCACCTTATCAGTGGGCCCTACTTTGAAATCTGTGCCTCTGAGAGTGACAGAGTTGGATTCAAATATGTCCTCCCTGCACATGGTCCATCAGCCCCTTCTATTCAAACCTACCTGTGGTGCTGGAATTTGCAGGTTTACTACCAGAGACTGGAGTCTTGGGCCTGCCAATATTCCAGCTGGGCACAGAATCTCAGTGCACCTGCAACTCCTACACTACAGCTCAGTGGACTCTTCCAAGACACCTGGTGGGGAGATGATGATAAACAACAGCCATCCAAGGGAATGGCAAGAGTCTTCAGCTGCAGGATAATCCCATCCATCTCACCCATGGGATATAAGCTCCCTCTCACTAGGAGGTGGTGTGGATATCACCATCCCAGACTCCTCAGGATTGGGGGAAGAGCTATGGACTAGCGTGGACTTACTGGTATTCTGTTATAGACATATTGTTATTCAAGTAATGGAAGAAAATTCCACATAAATATGGAACCAGTGGCCACTGGATGCTTTGGGGGCAGGGAAAGGGAAAAGCATTTGAAATACAGGGGGCTTTCTCAGGATTTGGGAATTATCCTGAGTGACATTGCAGTGACAGATATAGGTCATTTTACATCAGCATATAGCATGCAGAACTGTGTGGGAGAGAATGTGTTGTACAATATGAACTATGGTCCATCCTTAGTGGCAAAGCCCCCAGATGTGTATATCCATTGCAGGTGATGTGCCACACCAATGAAAGACGTTTATGTTGGAGGTTGTCTGTGTGTGGGGGACATGGAGCATATGGGAATCACTATAATTTTTGTGTAACACTTATGTAACCTAAGTATCTTTAAAAAAAAATCTTTAAACATAAAAAATTATGAAGTTACTACACACTTCCTGGATTTATAACAGCATTTAAACAATAAAAATGAAACCATCATGCGAATGAGGAAAAAAAAAAAAACTGCATTGAATCACCACTTCACACCCACTAGGATGGTTATAATTTTTTTTTTAAATCTAAAGTAACTGTTGGTGAGGATGTGCACAAATTAGAATCCTCAAACATTGCAGGTGGGAATGTACAATGGTGCAAGTGTTGTGGAAAATATTTGGTGAGTATGAGTCTCCCCTCACTAGGTTTGTAATAATTAACAAGCTGTAACTCAGTTCCCCATGATATACATTGAGGAAAGACAAGTTCACCCCTGCCCATAGCCTATGTGCCTAAAAACATCGCACTTCCTCAAAGGTTGAACAAAGAAACCATGTGGAGATGGGAGTAAAGTGAGATAGAGAGCTTCCCCCCTCCAGACCAAGACACCACCAGCCCCTCCAGCACTCATTATCCTCTAGCCATAAAAGGGAAAATTTTCACCTCTAGAGATTCCTATTGGCTCCCGAACCTCACTGGAACCCCTACACCCTCCCACCTACCCTCATTTCCCCACCTAGAAAAGTACTGCATAAATTAATTTTCCCCCTTCTGGGGGTGGGCTGAAGTCTATTCTTCAGACTCTCTCCACTGGGAGAGCTTCTCAATAAAACTTCCTGCCTGCAATTATCAGTCTCCATGTCCCAGTAAGCACCATTTTCCCAACAGAGAGCTCCTCAATAAGTTATACACAGAGTTAGCACATTGTCCAGCAGTCCTGCCCCTATATTTGTATCTTCCATATTTGAAAACAAATATTCAAATAATTATACACAAATATTCATGGCAGCACTAGTCACAATAACAACAGGTGCAAACAATTTGTATCATCAAGTGAATGCATAGCCAAAATATCTTATATCCATACATTGGAATACTGCACAACCATAAAAAGAAATGAAGTAATAGCAGAAGGTATAACATTGAAAATTTCAAAAACATGATAAATGAAAGAAGCCGTATTAAAAGGTAAACATTTTAAAAGATTCCATTTATATGTAATGTCAAGAATAGGCAAATCTATAGAAAGATTAATGGTAGATAAGGGTTTGAGGGGAGTGTGGAATGGGGAGTGGCTCCTTTTGTGGGGAGGTGATGAAAATGCTCAGGAACTAGATAAAGCTGATGTACAACATTGTGTACTAAATGCCACTGATTGTACTCTTTAAAATGGTTAAATTTTTTGAAAAATATTTTAAAAGATGCTAAGGTTCCATAAATGTTACACAAAAATTACAGGGATTCCAATGTTCCCCACACCCCACACCTCCCACAACCTCCCACATAAACATCTTTCATTAGTGTGGCATATCACCTGCAATGGATATACACATCTTGGAGCTTTGCCACTAAACATGGACCATACTTCACATTGTAGACCACACTCTCTCCCACACAGTTATGGATGTTATATTCTCAAGTAAAATGGCCTATATCTGTCATTGTAATGTCACTCAGGATAATTCCCAAGTTCCAAAAACATCCCTGTATTACAACTGCTTTTCCCTCTCCCTGCCCTGAAAGTGTCCAGCGTCCACAGGCTCCACATCAATGTTGTAATTTCTTCCATTGCTTGAATCACAATATGTCTACAACAGAATACCAGTAAGTCCACACTAGTCCATAGCTCTTCCCCCAATCCTGAGGAGTCTGGGATGGTGATGTCCACTCCACCTCCAAGTGAGAGGGGGCTTATATGCCATGGATAAGATGGATGGGATTATCCTGCATACAGCTGCAGACTCTCTCCATTCCCTGGGATGGCCATTGTCCATCATCATCTCCTCCCCAGGTGACTTGTGTGTGTCTATTGAGCTGTAGAGTAGGAATTGCAGCTCCACTGAGATTCCAGGCACAGCTGGCACATGGCAGGCCAAAGGCTCCAGTCTCTGGAAGTATACCTACAAACTCCAGCACCACATATAGGTTTGAAGAGAAGGGTCTGATGGACCATGTGTGAGGAAGACTTATTTGAGTCCAACTCTGTCACTCTCAGGGGCACAGATTTGAAAGTATAGCCCACTGATAAGGCATCAATCTCTGGAGCTATCTCCCCTTATATAGGACCTGGGTGTCTCTAGAGCCCTTAGGAGTCCCTCTGTGTGGGGTGATATCCACTTTGGTGTTCTATGAGATCCTACTGAGGTGTACATAAGTGTTACCTTTGGGATGACCTCCCAAATCTCTTTGAAGTCTCTTAGACACATGAACTAATTTGTCTTTACCTTTTCTCCCTTTTACTTAAGGTCTTTTTCCAGTCATATTGCCAGTTGGCACTTGGTAGTAATCCCTCATTGCCAGGGAAGCTCATCCCAGGGAGTCATGTCCCATGCTGGGGGGAAGGTAATACACTCATATGTTGAGTTTGGCTTAGAGAGGCCACATTTGAGCAATAAGGAGGCTCTCAGGTGGCAACCCTTAGGCACCCCATAACAGTAGGCTGAATTCCAATTATGAGAGCAAAGACTCATAAGGCTAATCATCAATAATAAGAATCCATTAGTGTACCATCCTCCTTTGCCAGACACTGCCCCTGCATATGTGGGATGGCTGCTGCTCCCTTGGAGAATGTGGCAGACCTCTCCACCCTGGGAATTCAGTATTCCCTCATTTATTGAGTGATTCTCTACCCACTGTGACCATGCCCGACCATTTGATCATTTGAACAATTTTATATATCTTTTATATATGTTCAGGTGAACTTCCTCCCATGAAACCCCCATCCCAGACACCCCCCACCAATGATCCTCTCCTGCCCCCACTGTAACCCTTCTGTGATCCAAACCTTCCTTAAATGTGAAGCCCATATAATAGCCAAATACAATTAATAGGAAAATGAAATAATAATGATAAATTTAAATGTAAGAGATAAAATACATGGAAACTTAAAAATAATAAAATTAAAGTTTGGGATATTCAAAAAATGGGAAAAAACAAAAAAAAATATTTTAAACATTTTTCCTTTTATCACTGCATTATTGGTTTTCCAGTCTGTACCGTGGCACCTTCCCCCTCTCACTCCCCATTGTCTCCAAAATTTTCATTTAAATTTCAAAGAAATTTTAGGTCTCAGCATAGTCACACACAGAGTACTAGAGACTCTCATATACCCAACCTCCTCCTCCTTTCCTCACCCCATATTAAAACCTTTGTATGTGGATGGTAGCATTGTTATAACTGTTATACAGATAGTAAAACATAGCTACAAAACATTGTTAATGATTTACAGTATAGTTTACAATTTAGATGATACAGTTTAATAATTTTTGATGATATTTAACATGTCCATCACTGAAAGGTATTGAAAAACATTTCCCATGACCACTAAATACCCCCTGTTTGGTCTATTCTGTTCCTCCCTCCACATCCCTCTGGGGCACATGACACCCCCCTGTCTTGACTTATTAGGTGACAAGATTCATAGTTACATGCAACAAGAGGTCTTGACATGCTGATTGTCCTCCCCTATTAGGATCCTCCCTTGCTCAGAAGAGATGCCCTCTTTTCTGTTTCTAGGTGAATCGGTCCTCACAAAATGGTGGTCCATCTCCTTCCCACTCACCGTATGGGTCTCCACTCCCCAACACAACACCATTATGACAGGATGAACACCCACACATTCCCCAGAAGCCTACTCCAGATGTACCCCATCCTGAATGCCCCCCCAACCAGCACCCAAAACCAGTGACAATACCTTATCATATTGCCATAGGAGCATTCCCACTCCTGCACTTTCAACCTCATACCCACAAATCCCGTGTTCCACTGGTCCCTCTCCCATCTCTCCCTCCAGTATCCTGGGTATTCTAACCCACCCTTCCTAATCTAACCCACCTATCAATCCTGAACCACCAAACCCAGTAATATCACTACCCAGCTGTCCTATCATTCAATATGCAAGTATACTCTATCACTTTACCATAGATTATGTCTGTATGGGTGATGGCTAACAAACTTCCCTTCTCTTTCTCTCAGTTAACCTATCTTTCAGACAAATGTTCTCAGAGACTGCTCACTTTCCTCAATTCAAATCATTGAGGTCATGTACTCTTCATCCTTCAATGCCTGGCTTGCTTCACTCAACATAAGTTCGTCAAGATTCATCCATGTCATTCCATGTGTTAGCACTTTATTCCTTCCTACAGCTGAGTAATATTCCATTGTATGTAGTACCACATTTTATTTATCCATTCATCTGTTGATGGACACTGGAGATGATTCCAACTTTTGGCAATATAAAACAATGCCTTATGAACATTGGTGTGCATATATCTGTTCGTGTCTTGTCTTCCAATTCTTCTGGGTATATAGCCAGCAGTGGAATCACTGGATCATACAGGAGATCTATTGTTAATTTTCTGAGGAACTGCAAAACTGTCCTCCACAGTGGCGGGACCATTCCACAATTACATCATCAGTGGATAAGAATTCCTATTTCTCCACATCCAATCCAACACTTATAGTCTGCTGTTTTTTTTTTAAATAGACACCATTCTAATGGGTGTAAGATGGTATCTCATTGCAGTTTTGATTTGCATTTCCCTAATGCGATGTTGAGCATTTTATCATGTGCTTTTTGGCCATTTGTATTTCTTCCGTGGAGAAGTGTCTTTTCAGGTCACTTGCCCATTTTAAATGGGTTGTTTGTCTTTTTATTTTTGAGGTGTAGGATTTCTTTATATATGCAGGATAATAGGATCCTATCAGATATATGGTGGTCAAATATTTTCTCCCATTGGATAGGCTGTCTTTTTTTTTTTTTTTTTTTTTCTTAATAATGTCCTTTGAGATGCAGAAGTTTTAATTTTGAGGAGATCCCGTTTATCTATTTTTTCTTTTGCTGATCATGCTTTGGGTGTGAAGTTCATGAAGGCATTTCCTATTACAAGATCCTGTAGATGCTTCCCTACATTGTCTTCCAAGATCTTTATGGTTTTGGCTCTTATATTTAGATTTTGATCCATCTTTAGTTGTTTTTTTTATAAGGTGTGAAATGGTGTTCCTCTCTCATTCTTTTGGATATGGATATCCAGTTCTCCAAGCACCACTTGTTGAAGAGGCCATTCTCTCCCAAATGAGTGGGCTTGGTGGTCTTGTGGAATATCAGATGACTGTACGTGCAAGGATCTATATCAGAACTCTCAATTCAGTTCCATTGGTCAATATGTTTATCCTTGTGACAATACCATGCAGTTTTCACCAATGTAGCTTTGTAGTATGTTTTAAAGTTGGTTAGTGTGATACCTCAAACTTCATTTTTGTTTTTCAATATGTCTTTGGTGATTCAAGGCCTCTTACCTTTCCAAATATATTTTGTAGTTAGATTTTCCAGTTCCTTAAAAAGTTATGTATTGATTTTTATTGGGATTGCATTAAATCTGGAGATTAGATTGGGTAGGATAGACATCTTGATGATGTTTAATCTTCCTATCCATGAACAAAGAATATTCTTACATTTATTTATGTCTTCTTTGGTTTCCTTTAACAGTGTTGTGTAGTTTTCTGTATGTAAGTCCTTTGCATCCTTAGTTAAATTTATTCCTAGGTATTTGATTCCTTTAGTTACTATTGTAAATAGTGTTTTCTTTTGATTTCCTCCTCAGATTACTCATTATTGGTGTACAAAATTGCTACTGATTTTGAGCATTGATCATATAGGCTACAACATTACTGAACTCCTTTATAAGTTCTAGAAGCTTTGTTGTAGATTTCTAAAGGCTTTCTATGTATAGGATCATGTCATCTGCAAATAATGAAATTTTTACTTCTTCTTTTCGAATGTGGGTTCCTTTTTTTAAATCTTTTTCTTGCCCCAGAGCTCGAACAAGTACCTCTAAGACAATGTTAAATAGGAGTGGTGATACTGGGCATCCTTGTCTTGTTCCCAATCTCAGAGGAAACAAGACAACTTTTAGGATTTCACCATTGAAGATGATGTTAGCTTTGCATTTTTCATATATACCCTTTATCATATTCAGAAAGTTTTCTTGTATTCCTATCTTTTGCAGTGTTTTTATCAGGAAAGGATGCTGTATTTTGCCAAATGCTTTTTCTGCATCTATAGAGATGATCATGTGATTTTTTCTTTCAATCTGTTTATGTGATGTATTACATTGATTGATTTTTTTATATTGAACCATCCTTGCATACCCAGAAACAAACCCAGTTGTCCATGGTGTATAATTCTTTTGATATGTTGTTGAATGTGGTTAGCAAGTATTTTGTTGGGGATTTAAACATCTAGGTTCATTAGAGAAATTGGAATGTAATTTTTCTTTCTTGTGGTATCTTTGTTTTGCTTTGGTATTATGGTAATGTTGGCATCATAGAATGAGTTAGGCAATATTCCTTCTACTTCTATTTTTTGGAAGAGCTTAAACAGGATTGGTGTTAGCTCTTTCTGGAATGTTTGGTAGAATTCAGCTGTGAAGCTCTCTGATCCTGGGGTCTTCATGGTTGGGAGGTTTTTTGATGACTGAGTCTATCTCTTTACTTGCAATTGGACTGATGAGCTCATCAGTTTTTTCTTTTGTCAATGTAGGCTGTTTGTGAGTTTCTGGAAATTTGTCCATTTCTTCTAAATTATCATTCTTGTTGGCATATAATTTTTCAAAGTATCCTCTTATGATATTCTTTATTTCTGTGGGACCAGTAGTGATATTCCCTTGCTCATTCCTTATTTTCTGTATTTGCATCTGTTTTCTCTTTTTCTTAGTTAGTCTAGCTAAGGGTTTGTCAATTTTATTGGTCTTCTTGAAGTACCAGCTTTTTGTTTTACTTTTTCTAGTGCTTTCTTATTCTCTATTTCATTTAGTTGTGCTCTAATCTTTATTTCCTACTTTCTACATCCTTTAGTTTTAGTTTGTTGTTGTTTCTCCAATTCCTCCAAGTGTGCAGTTAGGTCTTTTTTAAGCTCTTTTTTCTTTTTTAATATATGTATTTATGGCTATGAACTTCCCTCTCAGGGCAGCTTTGGCTGCACCCCATTGGTTTTCCTATGTTGTGTTGTCATTTTCATTCGTTTCAGGGTAATTATTGATTTCTTTTGAGATTTCCTATTTGACCCACTGTTTGTTTAAGACTGTGTTGTTAACTTCCATATCTTTGTGCCTATTCTGTTTCTCTAGCCCTTATTGATTTCCAATTTCCTTCCATTGTGGTCAGAGAAATTACTTTGTATTATCCCAATCTTTCTTAATTCTTTGAGAGTTGTTCTGTGGCCTAACTAGTGGTCTATCTTAGAGTATGATCCATGTGCACTCGAGAAGCATGTAAATCCTGCTGTATTTGGGTATAGTGTACTGTATATGTCTATTAGGTCCAGGTCTTCTAATGTATTATCAGAGTCTTTCTTTCTTTTTTTTTAAGGTTTTATTTATTGATTGATTGATTGATTCTCTGTCTAGATGTTCTGTCTAATGGTGATAAAGGTGAATTAATGTCCCTCACTCTAATTGTAGATGCATTTATTTCTCCACTAGTTTTTCCAGAGATTGCCTCATGTATTTTGAGGCATCCCAATTAGATGCATAAATGTTTATGATTGTTCTCTCTTCTTGAGAGATTACCCCTTTTAATAATATATAGTGTCTATCTTCGTCTCTTACAATAGTTTTGCATTTAAAGTCTATTTTGTCTGATATTAGGATAGCTACTCCTGCCCTTTTTTGGCTATTGCTTGCTTGTAAAATTGTTTTCCAGCCATTCACATTCAGCCTCCTTGAATCCCTGGGTCTAAGGTGGGTTTCTTCTAGACAGCACATAGATGGATCATATTTCCTCATCCATTCTGCCAATCTGTGTCTCTTGACTAGTGAGTTTAATCCATTAATATTTAGCGTTATTTCTCGCAATGAATTTCTTACATCAGTCATGTTTTCTTTGGGTTAATGTATGTTATATGTTGTTTTTATTTCTCTTTTTGTCTTTTTAGTTGTTCTTATATTCTCCTCCAACTCTCTCTCTCCTGTTTTTTCCTTTCAACTTGTAGAATTCCTTTAGTTTTTCTTGAAGTGCAGGTTTCTTATTGGCGTACTCTCTTAATATCTGTTTATCTGTGAATATTTTGAACTCTCCATCATTTTTGAATGCCAGTTTTGCTGGATAGAGAATTCCTGGCTGGAAGTTTTTTCTTTTAGTACTTTGACTACGTCATACCACTGTCTTCTTGACTCCATGGTTTCAGTTGAGAAATCAGCACTTAATCTTATTGTGCTTTCCTTGTATGTGATGGTTCTCTTTTCTCTTGCTGCCTTGAGTATTTTCTCTTTGTCTTGAGCATTGGACATTTTGACAAATATATGTCTTGTAGTTGGCCTCTTGGGATTTATACTGTTTGGGGTGCACTGTGCTTCCTGGACATGTACATCCATCTCTGTCAATAAGGTTTGGAAGTTTTCAGCCATTATTTCCTTCAACATCCTTCTGTTCCCTTTTTCTTCTCTTCTCCTTCTGGGATGCCTATAATGCATATGTTTGTGTGTTTTGCATTTTCATTTAAATCTCTGAGTCTCTGCTGGAGTTTTTCTCTTTTTTTTTTAAACTTTATTTTGTACATTTAATAACTGAAAACATAAGCAATAAAAAACTAAAAGGTAAACACAGATGAATAAATATATACATTTCTCAATTAAATGTAATGGATACATGTAATTTTTGTGTGTGTGTGTGTGTGAATCAAACAATATATTACACAATGTATTTGGTTCATAGTAATGCATTCATACAGTATTTGTCCTTTTGTGTCTGGCTTGCTTCACTCAACATAATGTCCTCCAGTTCATCCATGTTGCCATATGCTTTATGATTTCATTTCTTCTTACAGCTGCATAATATTCCATCGCGTGAATAGACTACAGTTTGTTTATCCATTCATCTGTTGATGGACACCTGGGTTGTTTCCAACTTTTGGCAATGGTGAATAATGTGGCTATGAACATCGGTGTGCAGATGTCTGTTCGTGTCACTGCTCTCAGTTCTTCTGGGTATATACCCAGTAGTGGTATTGCAGGGTCACGTGGCAAGTCTATATTCAACTTCTTTAGGAACTGCCAAACGGTCCTCCATAGTGGTTGTACCATCCTGCATTCCCACCAACAGTGAAGAAGTGTTCTGATCTCTCCACATCCTCTCCAACACTTGTAGTTCTCTGTCTTTTTAATAATGGCCATTCTGATAGATGTGAAATGATATCTCACTGTAGTTTTGATTTGCATTTCCCTAATCATGAGTGATGTTGAGCATTTCTTCATGTGTTTTTTTGCCATTTGTATTTCTTCTTCAGAGAAATGTCTATTCAAGTCTCTGGCCCATTTTTTAATTGGGTCATTTGTCTTTTTATTGTTGAGCTGTAACATCTCTTTATATATCCTGGATATTAAACCCTTATCAGATATGTGATTTCCAAATATTTTTTCCCATTGAGTCGGCTGTCTTTTCACCCTCCTGACAAAGTTCTGTGAGGTGCTAAAGTGTTTAATTTTGAGGAGATCCCATTTATCTACTTATTCTTTTGTTGCACGTGCTTTGGGTGTGAAGTCCAAGAAACCACCACCTACTACAAGGTGTTGAAGATGTTTCCCTACATTTTCTTCTAGTAGTTTTATGGTCCTGGCTTTTATATTTAGATCTTTGATCCATTTTGAGTTGATTCTTGTATAGGGGGTGAGATAGTGGTCCTCTTTCATTCTTTTGGTTATATATATCCAGTTCTCCCAACACCATTTGTTGAAGAGACTGTTTTTTCCCATCAGCGTGGGCTTAGTAGGTTTGTCAAAAACCAGTTGACTGTATAGGTGAGGGTTTATTTCTGGATTCTCAATTCTATTCCACTGATCGATATGTCTATCTTTATGCCAGTACCATGCTGTTTTGACCACTGTAGCTTTGTAATATGTTTCAAGGTCAGGAAATGAAATTCCTCCCACATTGCTCTTCTTTTTTAGAATACTTTTGGCTATTCGGGTGCACTTACCCTTCCAGATGAATTTGGTAATTGCCTTTTCTAATTCTGTAAAGTAAGCTGTTGGGATTTTGATTGGTATTGCATTGAATCTATAAATCAGTTTGGGCAAGATTGACATCTTCACGATATTTATTCTTCCAATCCATGAACACGGAATGTTTTTCCATTTGTTTAGGTCTTTTTAAATTTCTTTTAGCATTGTTTTGTAGTTTTCTGCATATAGGTCCTGTACTTCCTTGGTTAAACTAACTCCTAGGTATTTGAGTCTTTTTGTTGCTATTGAAAGTGGAATTTTCTTCCTGATTTCCTCGTCAGATTGTTCAGTACTAGTGTACAAAAACATTACTGATTTTTGCATGTTGATCTTGTATCCTGCCACTTTGCTGAACTCATTTATTAGTTCAAGTAGCTTTCTTGTGGATACTTGAGGATTTTCTAAATACAGGATCATGTCATCCGCAAACAGTGAGAGTTTTATTTCCTCTTTTCCTATTTGGATGCCTTTAATTTTTTTGTCTTGTCTCTTTGCCCTAGCTAGAACATCTAGTACAATGTTGAATAACAATGGTGACAGTGGGCATCTTTGTCTTGTTCCTGATCTTAGGGGGAAAGCTTTCAACCTTTCCCCATTGAGTATGATGTTGGCTGTGGGTTTTTAATATACACCTTTTATCATATTGAGGAATTTTCCTTTTATTCCTATGTTTTGAAGTATTTTTATCAAAAAAGAATGTTGGATTTTGTTGAATGCCTTTTCTGCATCTATTGAGATGATCATGTGGTTTTTTTCCTTCAACTTGTTAATGTGGTGTATTACATTGATTGATTTTCTTAGGTTGAACCAGTCTTGCATACCAGGAATAAATCCCACTTGGTTGTGATATATAAGTCTTTTGATATGCTGTTGGATTCGATTTGCAAGTATTTTGTTGAGAATTTTTGCATCTATGTTCATGAAAGATTGGTCTGTAATTTTCTTTTCTTGTGGAATCTTTATTTGGCTTTGGTATTATTGTGATGTTGGCTTCATAAAATGTGTTGGGTAATTTTTCCTCCTCTTCAGTTTTTTGGAAGAGTTTAAACAGGATCGGTGTTAATTCTTTTAGAAATGCTTGGTAGAACTCACCTGTGAAGCCATCTGGTCCTGGACTTTTCTTTGCTGGGAGATTTTTGATGAGAGATTCAATCTCCTTAATTGTGATTGGTTTGTTAAGTTCTTGTATTTCTTGTTGTGTCAGTGTAGGTTGGTTATGAGTTTCTAGAAATGTGTCCATTTCATCCAGATTGTCTAGTTTGTTGGCATATAGTTTCTCATAATATCCTCTTATGATTCTTTTTATTTCTGTGAGGTCATTTGTAATTTCACCCCTTTCATTTCTGATTGTATTTATTTGCATCTTCTCTCTCTTTTTCTTTGTTAGTCTAGCGAGGGGTTTGTCAATTTTATCGATCTTCTCAAAGAACCAGCTTTTGGTTTTGTTGATTTTCTTTATTGCTTTTTTGTTCTCATTTTCATTTATTTCCGCTCTAATCTTTATTATTTCTTTCCTTCTTTTCCTTTGGGATTTGTTTGCTGTTCTTTCTCTAGTTTCTCAAGTTGTTCAGTTAAATCTTTGAGTTTAGCTCTTTCTTGTTTCTTAATATAGGCATTTAGGGCTATAAATTTCCCTCTCAAGACTGCCTTTGCTGTATCCCATAAGTTTTGATATGTTGTGTTCTCATTTTCATTTGTCTCAATATGTTTACTGATTTCACTTGCAATTTCTTCTTTGACCCACTGAATATTTAGGAGTGTGTTGTTCAGTCTCCACACATTTGCAAATTTCCTGTCTGTTATTGATTTCTAGTTTCATTCCATTATGATCTGAGAAGGTGCTTTGTATAATTTCAATCTTTTTATATTTATTGAGAGCTGTATTGTGACCTAAAATGTGGCCTGTCCTGGAGAAAGATCCATGGGCACTTGAGAAGAATGTATAATCCACTGAGTTTGGATGCAGTGTTCTGTATATGTCTTTTAGGTCTAACTTGTTTATCATATTGTTCAAGTTCTCTGTTTCCTTGTTGACCTTCTGTCTAGTTGTTCTATCTAATGATGTGAGAGGGGTGTTGAAGTCCCCGACGATTATTGTAGAAATGTCTATTTCTCCCTTCAGTTTTGCCAGTTTGTCTCATATATTTTGGGGCACCCTGGTTAGGTGCGTAGATATTTATGACTGTTATATCTTCCTGGAGGATCATCCCTTTTATTAATATATAATGGCCTTCCACATCTCTTATCACTTTTTTGCATTTGAAGTCTGTTTTGTCTGATATTAGTATAGCTACCCCTGCTATTTTCTGTTTACTATTCACATGGAGTATCTTTTTCCAACCTTTTACTTTCAGCCGGCTTGTATCCTTGTGTCTGAGATGAGTTTCTTGTAAGCAGCATATGGATGGCTCATGTTTTTTTATCCATTCTGTCAGCCTGTATCTTTTGATTGGGGAATTTAATCCATTCACATTCAATGATATTACTGAAAATACACTATTTATTTCCTCCATTTTATTCTTTAGTTTTCATATGTCATCTTATTTTTGTCTTTCTTTTTACTCTTTTGGTTATCCTTTCTGCTTTTCTTTCTTCTATACTCTCCTCCAAACCTCTCTCTCCTGTCTTTTTCTTTCAGGTTCTAAGGATTCCTTTAATATTTCCTGCAAAGGTGGATTCTTTTTTGCAAACTCTCTTAGTTTCTGTTTGTTTGTGAATACTTTATATTCACCTTCATATTTGAAGGACAGTTTTGCTGGGTAAAGAATTTTCCGCTGGCAGTTTTTCTCTTTCAGTTTCCTAATTGTATCATACCACTGTCTTTTTGCCTCCATGGTTTCTGAAGAGAAATCTGCACAAAGTCTTACTGGACATCCTTAGTAAGTGATTGTTTGCTTCTCTCTTGCTGCTCTGAGCTTTTTCTCTTTATCTTTTACATTTGACATTCTGAATAATATGTGTCTTGGCATAGGTCTATTTGGATTTATTCTTATTGGGGTACGGTGTGCTTCTTGGACATGCAAGTTCATTTCTTTTGTGAGAGTTGGGAAATTTTCAGCTATTATTTCCTCAAATACTCTTTCTGCCCCTTTTCCTTTCTCTTCTCCTTCTGGAACTCCAATAACACGTATGTTCTTGCATTTTGTGTTGTCATTCAACTCTCTGAGCCCCTGCTCAATTTTTTTCCATTCTTTTCTCTCTCTGTTCTTTTCTCTCTTCAATTTTAGCTGCTCTGTCTTCAATATCACTTATTCTTTCTTCTATCATTTCGAGTCTGCTGTTGTATGCTTCAAATGTATTTTTTACTTCACCTATTGTGTCTTTCATTCCCATGAACTCCGTTACTTTTCTGTTCAGGATTTCAAATTCTTCTTTACGTTCGCGCAATGACTTCTTGATGTCATTGATCTCTTTAACTATATTCTCTTTCATCTCATTAATTTGATTTTGGAAATGTGTGCTCATCTCACTGATTAGTTCTCTCAAATTCTGCATCTCTTCTGGGACTTTGCTGTATTCCTTTTCTTGGGCCATGTCTTCTATTTTCTTAGTATGGCCCGTAATTTTTTGTTGGTGCTTAGGCATCTGGTTAGTTTGTATTTTACTTAGATGCTCTATCTCTTTCTCTTTTATGGGGTTTTAGTGGCAGGAGGCTGTGAGTTACCACCGCTCTTTGATTTTTGGCTCGACCTTGTTTGTTAGGATTGTTCTGCTGGTTGCTCAAAACTGGGCTCTGGACCCAGTAATTGGTTGTAGAGTCGTTTCCTAGGGCCTTGGGCAGGGAGGCTATAGAGGCCAGGAAAAGTTTCTCTTACTTATTAATTTTCTTATGTGTACTTCCTTGGTCTGCCAGGCGATGGCGCTTGTTGGCTGCTCTCAATTCAATGCCTGGTCGGAGCGTATTTGTTGTGACACAGACCAGATGAATGTGATAGAGCTTCCTGTCTGGGAGCTAGGAGCCCTGTAATTCAAACTTTCTGAGACAGTTCTCCAGACTTCTTTCATAGCGCCCCCCTTTTCCCAGCTAGGAAATATTTCCACTCCCTTCTGAATCCTCAACAATCAGTCCCTGTTAGTAGAGGATGAGATTGGGAGGTTTGTATATCTTTAGCCCCTTGCAGGCTCCAAGGCAAACAATGGTGCAGCCCCACCCAGCCTGGAAGGGCTCTCGGGGCAGGGCAGACCAAACCTGGGAGTCCAAAGCAGGGTCAGCCCCAGGCTCTCTCTCCTCTCTCCCGTGGTGTCCTCAACAATTAGTCCAGGCTAGAAGAGAGGGAGGTTGCGAGGATCGGATTTCTCCAGTCCTTTCTAGGCTCCCAGGACAAACCGCTGTGTGGAAGGGTCCGTGGGGCTCTGCAGCCCAAATTTCAGGTCCGAACCTGAGTCAGCCTAAGGCTGTGTCCCTCTCTCTCCCCTTTCCGGGAGTGGCAGATCCCTGAAGCCCCCTTTGTCTGTGGTTGCAGGCCCAGGGGCCCGAGAATTCTGAAGAGTGTGGGGGAGGGTGCCAGCAGCAGCAGAAACTGCTACTTGCAACTCACAGTTCTGTAGTCGCGATTTCCCTCTTCTGTCCCTCTCTCCTCTGGGTGGTGTGCAGCCTTCACCTGCTGACCTAAACCCTAGAAGATCTTTTTTGGGGCTGTTTCAGCTTGTCCTTTAGCTATTTTTCTGGAGAAGAGATTCCCGTGTCTTACTAGTCCACCATCTTCCCAGAAGTCCTTTTCTATCTTTTCTACTATCTGTTTGATTTCAGATGTAATGTCTTCCACATCACTAATTCTTTATTCTGCCTGTTCAAATCTGCCTTTATGTGCATCCAGCATCTTTTTGATTTCTTGGATTGTGTTATTGATCACCATCATATCTGTTATCTTTTAAGTATGTTTACAATTTCTTCAGTATGTTCTCCCAGTGTCTTCTTAAGATCCTTAATCTCTTCTTTCACTTCATTACATTGGTCCATGTTATTATTTAGAAAACTTTGATTCGATGTTCTGCATCTCTTCCTGGTTTTTAGTTTGTTCACTGAACTGATCCATGTCTTCCTGTTTCTCAGTGAGGTTTGTAATTTTTTCTTGCCCTCTAGTCATCATTTAATCTTTTTTTTTTTTGAAAGAATGAGTTTGATTTTATTTCCAACAGTTCTAAAAAATTACAATATGTCATTATAGCAGGTATTTATATATGGATACCAGCATCAAATCTCTCTGCAGTCGGTAACAGCCCAATGATGTCCTGATAATGACGAATGGCTTTCTTGAAACAAAACCCGGAGACTTCTAAACATTCAGGAAACAATCATGAGTTCATGGAAAAAGATCTCCTCAGAATTATAGATTTACCTACACTCCCTTTAAAATTAACATTTTCTTTCAATCTAATATCCGTTTCAGTTCTGGCTGTCCTTGATCATTTAATCTTGATGGGTTTATTCAGTTGATTAGCTTCTCTCTCTGCTGTACAGTTTTTATTTAGCTGGTGGTTCTGTGTTTGTTTTGTTTTCTATTTGATACTTTATTCTTCTTATTTTATTTCCTTCTTCTTTCTATTTTCCCTTGAAGGCAAAAGATTAGGGCAGAGGAATCAAAAGATGTGAGAAAGGTAGAAGGATAATAGTACTATTGATAAAAGTTAGAAAAGGGGCCATATAAGACTTAGTAAAATGAATATTTACCTCATGTAGGCAGTGTATAGTAATAGGAAAAAAAATGCAGTCCCTTCAATGGACTGGAAACTAAATAGGGGAAAATATATAATGATTTAAATGCCAGAATGATGAGGAGAGAGAGTGAAAGAGTAAAGATAGGGCTGAAAGGAAAAAGTTAATAATAATTAAAAAAAGTAGAAAACCAAATAGATATAATAGAAATTGGCACCCTTAAGTTGTGGGCTAATGAAAAAAGGTGGCATGTAAGAACCCAAGTGCAAGCAGAAGGCAGAAAGATGAGGGAAGGAAAAGAGATAGCGTTGGGAGAAAAATCAATATAGTCAGAGAATGGGAAGTCATGGAAAAAGAAGCACAGGAAAGAAGAGACAAGCTAGCAGCACCTAATTAAAAGAAAAAAAGGAAAGAAAAATGAATGGGGATAAGAAAGTGGAAAGAAAAGCAAGAGACAGCAAATAAACAAAGAAAAACAACCAACTACACAAGCAAGCAGTCAAACAAAGCTGAGGAAGAACAGTGTTCCTACTTAGGCCCTTGTGGAACCTCTCAACCTGCTTGTGTTCATCAATCAATTGCCCTGCAAGGTTCTATCTGCAGGTTTTGAGGCAGATTTTAGCGACTAAACTAAGTTAAATTTTTTTTTCTTTTTTTCTTTTTTAAAGTGACTGTCTTCTTTTTTTTTTTTTTTTCCAAAATAAGAGCTCCAAAAGTAGGCCTCATCTAGACCACCTCCTTCACTGAGGGGACCCCAAATACGCTTGTGAAAGCTAATCAAGCACTTCCCACTTCCTGGCCTCCCTAGGGGAGCTGAATCTCTGATGATTGTCAGTGCAGAATGATAAAATTCACTCACTCAACCCCTTCTGGAGCCAAGCCTCAGTATCATCAGTCTGTTAGGTAAATCAGTCTTCCTCAGAAGATTTGCCACTTCCCTCATCCTGATGCCACTCCAAGCCAGCTATTTTGTTCCCCAAAGCTGCAAGGGGTTCCAGGCAGCCAAATCTACAGAAAAGAAACCCCTCTCAACCCTCTGCCAGAACCCTCCCACTCTCAGAGAATGCTCCCTCTCACCGGGTTGCCAGCGGGAGTCGCAGCTCAAACCAGCCATTTTCTCTGAGGGTGGGGCTTAGCTATCTGCATCGACTACCACAGGCAGGGGAGAAACTCATGAATCTTTACTGAGCAATCCACCTCGCCATCCAGCTTGCTCCAGACCAATGTTCCCAAGGTTCTCACTCCGTGCACCCCCAGCACAGAATCCTCAGGCCAGATCCTGTCCCCATTCAGCCCTCCCCCAAGAGTGAGTTAGTGAGTGCCCTCCTAAATTGATGTCATCTTTCTAAAATGGTTAATTTTATGTTATGTGAATTTCACCTCATAAAAAATGTGCAGATATGCAAAAGTATGATAACTGCATGATATTTTATTCAAAGAAATCAAATTTTCTTTGCAATATAAAACATTCATTTTTAAACAAATCAATTTTATTGATACATATTAATAAAGCATAAATCCATTCAAAGTGTGCAATGAATGGTACTTGGTATAATCACATATTTGTGCATTCATCACTTCAATTATTAGAGCATTTTCTTTATTCCAATAATAATGATAATAAAAAGCAAAAAAGATAGACAAACCAGAAAATCCTCATCACCTCTCAATCTCTGCATGCTCCCTCTACCATGTATATTTGCTATTCTGCTTCCCTCTCTAGTTTATTTGTATTTACATATTATAAAAACAGTCTTATATTGATAAAGAAAGTGCTGGGGCCCTAACCCTCCCTTGGGAGAAACCCAGAGCTTTAGTAAAATAAGCTCTCCTTGGTCCCTTTCTCACTCCCCCCCGCATTTTCTCCCTGGAATCCACATCTTTATGAAGATAAGCACTCCCAGCCTGCCTCTTTCAACTGGCATTTACAACTCTAAACAGTTAATGACTCTTTTCCTCCTTAATAGCCCTCTGCTTTAGGAAGATAAGCTGATCCTGCCCCTTTTGCTTTTGTAACCCTACCTGCCTTGTTGCTTAGGAATTTGCCCACTTAGAGTTCCTATATAAACTTATGAAAATCAAGACATGGTGCTCAGATTTTTGGAGGCTTGACTCTCCTCTGGGCCTGTCCATAATAAAACTTCATTCACTCACCCCCTCAGATTGCCACTTAGGTTTTCATTCCATCTGCTGCAGCATCATGTTCCCTGACTGGGAAAGCCAAACCAAGCTGACTCATTGTGCCTGTGGCTTGGGGCTCATGAGCATGGCGGATGGTGATCTCTGAGAGGTGGGTGCCACCCATCCTCTTGACAGGATCTCCTTCTGAGGTGGTCCCCGTGGGCCATGTCCTCATACCCCAGCCTGAATCAGTGGGGAGGTGGCCTGAAAGTGTCAGAAGACTCCAGAAAGGTAAGGCCCTGGGTGCCAAGTCCTCAGTCAGGCCAGTCTCTGGACAGAAGGGGAGACTGGTCATCACCTGAAATCTCAAGTACCAAGATTCCAGATTAGGGCATTCCCTGTGGTAGTGACTGCATAATCTCTGAGTGATTGTGTGTGTGAGTGAAGATGACAGAGGCTTGCCTCTGTAATTCCAGTCTGTGACTCCAAATCTTTATGCTATGGACCCCATGTGGGTCCTAACCTGTTTTCTGTGGCTACATCATATGGCATAACAGCCACCCTGAACTCTGCCCAGGTGCCTTAGACAAGATGAGCCAAAGTTCTCATGAGAGATGCAGACATATGGGCATCTTAGTGGCCTTGGAAGAGGTAACTCCTTCCCTTGTCTGTCTTGCACCACTGACACAGGGTATGGGCTCATCACAGTCAAAACCTACCATCTTATACTGTATGCTCAAGAATTTCAAGAAGGGTTTTTCTGGAGATTATGGCATCTGGATGATCCCTGGCACCCTCTGAACCTTATGTGAAGTAGAGTGGCCCACTTTTAACATTGACTGACCCTTGGAAGGGACCCTGGATATAGCCAGGGTCTGTGCAGGGTGGCTGGTTGTCACAGGAACTCCTGCCACCCTGTTGAGTTTCCCTACATCTACTCTTGGTTAAAGATAGCCCAGACTCTGCTCCTTTGGGTTCGATTGTGCATTGGAAAAAAGGGACAGAACAGAGTCTTGGTTGCACAGGGAACAGGGCTCTGGAAGCCAGCCATTCATCAAGGGTCCTCAGAGGAAGACCCACAACCCCCACCACCACCATATGCTCCAGTGGCTCTAGCCTCTCTTCCTAGTCCAGGAGTGCAGGCAGGTCTCCCAGAAACACCCCCACCTTCAGTCTCTCCTCCTGGCCTGGGAGTGCAGGCAGGTCTCCCAGAAACACCCCAAAATTCAGTCCCTGCAGGAACATTGACACCCTCTGGGGAAAGCCCTGGAACCCAAATAGCAAGGAGGCTCCAGTCAGCACAACTCACATTACAGATGCCCCTCCATGAAACACAGGGTCTGGCCCAGATCAGTGAAGATGGGACCATCCAACCCAGGAGGCCTGTTTTGTACTACCAGCCCTTCACAACTACAGACCTCTTAAACTGGAAGCACCACACCTCCTCTTACTCAGAAAAGCCCCAGGCCCTTATTGATCTCATGGAATCCATTTTACAAACCTATCATCCTACTTGGGATGATTGCCACCAACTCCTCCTGACTTCGTTTAATATGGAGGAGAGATGATGGATTCTGATGAAAGCCTGAAAGTGGCTTCAGAAGCAGACCCTACTGGCATCTTAAACCCAGAATATTGATGAGAGGTGGCACCAGAAGCCCAAACAAATTAGGACTTCAACACTGACCAAGGATAGGCTGCACTCCAGCAATATCGGGAAGCACTTCTCTGAGGGGTCTGAGAAGGGGCAAAATGACCCACAAACATGACAAAGGTGACTTCAGTTACTCAAAATCCCAATGAATCTCTGGGAGATTTCTATGAATGACTTTGTGAGGCCTTCAGAATCTACACCCCTTTTGACCCAGAAGCTCTGAAAACCAGAAGATGGTGAATGCCACCTTCATTACATAGGCAACAATGGACATTAAAAGAAAGCTCCAAAAATTAGAAGGGCTTATGGCGATGAACATCTCAACTCCTTGAAGGTACCAACAAAGTATTCATCAATCGAGATGAAGCCACTGAGTGAGAAGCCAAGAAATGAATAAAATATCAAGCCTCCCTACTGGCAGCAGTCTTAGGAAATCCCAACCCTACCAGATGAGAAGGGCCACCTCAAAAAGTGGGGACAAGCACAAGAAGGGTGACCATGGCCAGAGACCAATGTGCCTACTGCAAAGAAAGTGGACATTGGAAAAATGAGTGCCCCCAAAAGACTCAGGCACATAGATGGAACATTCCAAAAGGGAAATACTGACCTGAGCCCCAAGACCATCTGATCGGGCTAGCAGGGCTCAACCCTGAATAGGGGTGACTGGGCTCACTGGAACTTGTCCCCCACAAGCCCATGGTCAAACTGCAAGTTGGGGACCAGTCAATGACTTTCATGGTGGACACTGGCACTGAACATTCTGTGGTCATAACCCCCATCACCCCCTTTAGTGGAAAAACCACTAATATCATAGGAGTGACTGGAGACCAGTCAAGCCAATGGCATTTTTGCCAGTCAAGAACTTGCCAGCTCAGTGGCCATGAAGTAACTAATGAATTTCTGTACCTGCCAGAATGTCCAGTTTCCTGCTTGGTAGTGAGATGGAAGGGGACTTTTTAACCAAATTGGGAGCCCAGATTACCTTCAAACCTGGAGGACCAGCAAGTTTAAGCCTTGGGACCAGCCTCACTTTCCTCGTCAGCATACCCCAAAGCAAAGAATGGAGACTTCATGTGGATGAAAGTTCAGATCAGTATCTGGAAAATCTGCTGGAACTTTTCCCACAGGTTTGGGCATTAAAAAAACCTACCGGGAACAGCCTGGAATCATGCAATCATCATTATCGACCTGAAGCCTGGAGTGGTCTGAGTCCAACAGAGGCAGTATCTGATCCCCTGTGAAGTGCATTTGGGCATGGTTGAACACATAGATCACCTGAGAAAAGAGGGAATCCTAATCAAGTGCCATTCACCCCAGAACACCCAATTATTACCAGTAAAGAAGCCAGGTGGGACCAGATATCAATGAGTGCAGGATTTATGAGCCATTAATAATGCCACTCTCACCTTACATCAGGTTGTTCCCAACCCGTACACTTTGCTCGGACAGCTGCAGCCTGAAGCCACCTGGTTCACTTGCCTGGACCTGACAGATGCGTTCTTCAGCCTTCAGCTGGCCTCCTGAGCCAGCCTCTGTTTGCCTTTGAGTGGGATGATCCAAAACCCGGCAGAAAACTCAACTAACCTGGACCTGGCTCCCACAAAGCTTCAAAAACTTCCCTACCCTTTTTGGGGAAGGCTTGGCAGCAGATCTGGCCACAGACCCCCGGGAAGACTGCAGGTGTTCCCTTTTGCAGTACATAGATGACTTCCTACTTGTCAGTGAGATGGAAGGGGACTTCTGGAGAGGGACCCAGACTCTCCTACAACTTCTAACATAGACTGAGTACAAAGTGTCTTGGAGAAATTCCCAGATGTGTAAACAGCAGGTCAAGTACCTGGGGTTCAGCATCACACAAGGGCACCTGATGCTTGGACCTGAATGAAAGAAATGATCTGCACCATTCCTACCCCCACCACAAAAAGAAAGCTTCATGAGTTCCTTGGGGCTTCAGGGTTCTGCCACATCTGGATTCCTGGGTTTGCAGCCATGACCAAACCCCTTTGTGAAGTTCTGATGGGTCCCAAAAAGGAGCCTATTGCTTGGGGAGAAGCTCAACAGGGGGTCTTTCAAAACATCAAAAGACAACTCAGCCAAGCCCCTGCCTTGGGGCTCCCAGATGTAACTCAAAACTTGAAACTGTTCATGCATTAAAAGAACAAAATAGCATTGGGGGTTCTCACACAAAGAGCCAGCCTCTGGCAAAGACCTATTGCTTACCTCTCCAAGCAACTGGGCCCTGTGGCTGCAGTGTGGCCACCCTGCCTGAAAGCTCTGGCAGCAACCATAACCCTCATCAAAGAAGCCAACAAATTAACTCTCAGACAGGCTATTTATGTTTTGGTGCCACACGCAGTCACAGCCCTAATGAACTCACATAGACATCGGTGGATATTGAATCCCCTACTCACACATTACCAAGTTTTACCCTGTGAAAACCCCAGAGTGACAATAGAAACAGTGCACAGTCTAAATCCTGCCACTTTTTTATCAGAAGAGAAAGGGGTTCCTGACCATGATTATGTTGAAGTTACTGAGGAAGTTTACACCAGTCGCCCCAAGACAAACCACTCCCTTCCCCAGATCAAACAGTATTTACAGATGGGAGTAGCCTAGTTAAAAATAGGTAAAAGCTTGCTGGATATGCAGTCACCGCTACTGAATGGGTAGTGGAACTGGCATCTCTACCGCAGGGATGATCCGCGCAATGAGCAGAACTCTGCAGCTAGCTATGGGGCAAGTGGTAAACATTTACACTGACTCTAAGTATGCATTTTCTACCATTCATATCCATGGGGCAGTTTATAAAGAAAGAGGTCTCTTAACTGCAGAAGGAAAGGAAATTTAAAAAAATGAAATCCTCCAACAGTTAGAAGCAATCTGGAAACTAGACAAAGTTGTCAAAATCCACTGCCAAGGACATCAGAAAAGAATGGACATGGTCATTCAAGGAAACAGGCTAGCCAACAAAGCAGCTCAGCAAGCAGCTGAAGGAACCCATGGAATATGAGCCCCAGAATTGTCCCTCTTAGGACAAGAGACTAATCAACTAATCTATACCCAGGAAGAAGAGGAATGGGCTAAGAGAGGAGGAAGCCAAACCCCTGAAGGAACTTGGCTGCTCCTGGGTGACCAGATTTTTGTCCCAAAGGGAGCTGCTCCTGCCCTCATCCAGTGATACCACCAACTCACCCACTTAGGGAAAATTGTGCTAGAAGTTTTGCTTGGGAGATACTACTACATAGCCAGAGTAGCTTCTCTTTGTGCCACCATTAGCAGCCACTGCCAAATTTGTGTCAAAAACAACACTTTGCAGGGACCCCATGCTCCAGTAGATGTCCAGCACATGGGGATGGCCCCCTTTGAAGATATCACAGTAGATTTCACAGAAGTGAAAGCAAGTTGGGGATACAAATATCTGTTGGTGATGATATGCACCTTTTCATGTTTGGTCGAAGTTTTCCCCACTCACACTGAAAAGGCAAGAGAAGTGACTAAGGCTTTACTTAGAGAAATCATTCCAAGACATGAGCTGCTACTGTCAATTGGAAGTGATAATGGCCCAGCCTTTGTGGCTGTCATAGTCCAAGAGCTAGCAAAAATGTTAGGAATCAAGTGGAAACTCCATACCACTTACAGGAACCAGAGCTCAGGGAAAGTTGAATGCATGAATTGAACCCTCAAAGCCACCCTAGCCAAAGTCTGTCAGGAAACTGGTCTTCCCTGGGTAGACTTACTTCCCTTAACCCTTCTCTGAGTTAGGTGTACCCCAAGACCCACAGGCTATTCACCCTTTGAAATTCTATTTGGATGGCCACCCCCAATTACCTGGGCCTTCAAAGGAAATCTCAAACTTCTGGGGGAAGCTAACCAAGATTCCATTCTCCAGCAGCTGGGGAAAACTCTAGTTGAAATACATAAAACTATCTTTTCCTGGGACCTCATCCCCCTGGGACACCTAGTGCACCCCCACTGGCCAAGGGACCTGGTCTGGGTCAAAGACTGGACAAAAGAACTCCTTCAGCCTTCCTGGACAGGTCCACATATGGTGATCCTTGTAACTCCTACTGCTCTTAAAGTTGCAGGCATCATCCTTGGGATACATCACTCCAGGGTCAAGAAGGCACACCCCAATAAAGAGCAGGACAGCTGGACATCCCAACCCATACCCGGCCACCCCTTGAGAGTGCAAGTACCTGGAATCACCAAGCATCAAACTTGTCAAATGTCTGCTTAATGGACCCCTGCTCCTGGAGAATCCAGTGCTTATACATCCTGCTTGCCTTGGTATTTGGAGTTGGACTCACTGCTGTGGCCTCTGCAGACTGGACTATTGTGAATAGAGCCTTAATTACAATTGCTTACTGGTGTATAATAGGATGCTTCTGTGCTTTGACTTGCTTGTCCTTTCCTTCCTTGCCCCCTCCTTAGGAGCCAATACCCACCCCTAAAATCTATGGCAGCTACAAATTAGTCAAATCTGGGGCAAACAATCCATGCTGAATGCTTCAGTCCCATTTTTGGCAGGTGCATCTTCAGCCTCTGTAATATTTGATGCTTGCAGGGCCACCCAGGATCATGCTCCTTACACCTTGCTAGTTGCCCTGTATTCCCACGCCCTCATACCTGCCCCCAGGAGAGGGTGTAGGGCTCGCAACTGTGGGAGTTATGAAAAATACTTCTGCCAAGACCCTCAAAAGAGCAGAGGATTTTGCCACTCTTGTAGCTGGCTGGTAGGTGCCACTGCTCCCTGGAAGGGGATCCCACTGACTTCTCCATATCGCCTACAGAAAATCCCCAGCCTGGCAGGGTGTGGCATAGAAACCTGTGACCCCATAAAACTCACCTTATTAAACATAACCACTGGATAAGAAAATACCTTTTTAAAGGGCCAAACAAGAATAAAACTAGGAATCAGAATATATGACCCATTGGGGCTGGACCCAGGGGACTTCATAGTGGTCCAACTGATCCCAGTAACCCATCCCCCAGAGAAAAGCCTGATGAAAAATATCAGTAAAGCTGCCCAGGTACTAAAAGTCAAAGTTAGAACAGCCCCCTGCAATGTCCTTTGGAACCAGGTTCAAAATTTCCACCAACTCCTAAATGAATGCCAACCCAACATAACTGCATCCTGCTGCCTATGCACTTCCTCAAGTCTAACCATCTTCCCCATACCTGTCCCATGGGACATAACCCTCCTGACCCATGACAGCTCTGCAGTGGGGACCAGGCCCCTCTCAGTCCACATAACAGAAACCCCATAAAAACTGGTTAACTGTAAAAACATAATTACCAGGTCTCCTTCAACCATCCTCCCTCTTGGAAGGACTAACTGTAACATCACCTGCCCACTCAATGTGCCTGACCAATGCACTGCAAACTCCACCACCTGGGTCTGTGGCACCAACACCTACCAATGCCTACCCCAGGATGGCCAAGACAGCTGTTACCTGGCTTGGCCAGTATCATCATTCTCAGTGTATGGAGATGACTTACCTGGAGAGCTCTCCCAAGCCAAATGAGCAATACAGGCAATTCTGGTACTCTTAGGACTAGGAGTAGTCAGGAGCACAGCAGTAGCAGGGGCCTCACTCACAGTTACTCAGGAGGGCTTACAAACCCTAGCATTGGAAACATCAAATGACCTCAAAGAAATATTGGGGGCTCTCAACAGGTTGCAAGACCAGATAGACTTGTTGGCAGAAGTGGTTTTACAAAACAAGCAAGGATTAGACTTGCTCACTGCAGGTTCAGGGGGGATCTGCCAGGCCCTGGGGGAAGAATGCTGTTTCTATGCAAAGTCCTCAGGGATAGAGACAAGGTGGCCCTACTAAAAGAATGAGCCAAAGACTGCTTGTACCATGTATACCAGGCATCTGCCAATGAGAACTACTTCCAGTATCTCCTTTCCTGGATTTTCCCATTCATGCTAGTAATAGCCTCGGTCTTCTTCTTCTCAACTTTTGGACCATATGTTCTACGGTACCTAACACAATACATCACTTCCCACTTAAATGCCTTAAAACACCAAGTGATGCCTCATGTTAAATATCAGTATTTGGGGACTACAGAAAAATCCCCATGTTAGTAGATGATGCCCCATAAAAAAATTATGAGGGCATCAAAGAGGGGGATGATAAAGAAAGTGCTGGGGCCCTAACACCCCTAGGGAGGAACCCACATGTTAGGAAGATAAGCACTCCCTACCTGCCCCTTACAACTGGAATTTACAACTCCAAACAGATGACTCTTTTCCTCCCTAATAGCCCTCTGCTTTAGGAAGATAAGCTAATCTTTCTCCTTTTGCTTTTATAACCCTGTTTGCCCACTTGCTTAGGAATTTGCCTGCTTAGAGTTCCTATATCAACTTATGAAAATCAAGACATGACACTCAGATTTTTGGAGACTTGACTCTCCTCTGGCCCATGTATAAAAACTTCACTCATCCACCCCTCAGAGCACCACTTGGGTTTTCATTCCATCTGCTGCAACAATATATATATTATCCATTTTCATATTTCACATGAAGTTTCACTTTGTTATACAGTCCCAAAACATACACATTTTAATGTAAAATGTGAGTATAAACATTAATAGTTCAAAAGTTTTTTTAAACACTTATTTTCTCATATTTATTTTTCAAAATGACACCATATTAAGAGAAAAATCAAATAAAAATGACAAATTAAAAAGAAATAATTGGGGACTCACAACTCAGAAGTCCAAGCATGGAAAGTACTGGGTCATGGGAGTATGGGGAAGGGGAAGACTGTGTGGGCCCAGAGTGGTGAAGGTGGTGGCCCTTGGTGGTGGGTTTGTTTATCCCAGGGAAGAAGAGTGAGCAGGGAAGGAAAAAGGGATGCAGCTTGGTGGAGACAGCTGCCACAGGGACTCACTGTCACTGAAGAGCCACCGCCAGGAATGCCTACTGCCCTCACCTTGATTAGGTAAAGTAGTCACCTGTGTTGGAAACTACACAAATCCTAAAAGACTGCAATACATGGACATTGTCTCTAGAACCCACCCCACCTCTACCTTGAGAGATGGCTGCTGGTCCTATAGTGAAAGCTGGTGTTATACACAGGTTAAAGTATAAAATTGGGGGACAGATGTGGCTCAAATGGTTGGGCGTCCATCTCCGATATGGAGGGACCCAGGTTTGATACCCGGGACCTCCCAGTAAAAAAAAAAAAAAAAAAAAAAAGTAGTAAAATTTTCCTACATGTGGATAAATAATTATTTCAATTTTTGTCCAGAAGAAATGGGTGAAGTGTTTAAAAGTTCAATATTTTCATCTTGCCCCAAAGACAAAATGTAAATGAAGAACATATGGATTTGTACAGGGAAAAGACCGGGGTTTTAAAAAATTCATTAGAAGGGACTTTTTGCTTGATGAAGTTAATGGTCTTTTACCAGATGACAAGCTTACATTATTTTGTGAGCTTGTTTCCCAGTTTTTAATGCAATTTTTGAACATGAAATGGAATAAAGAAAAAAGAATCAAGTGGAAATAAATGATGTCATCCCTGAGATTTTTAAGGAAATGAGATTCATTTTTTACAGGGAAAGCACCAAACCTTGACAGATTGGCTGACAACTTTTTGGCAGCTGCAGACAAATATGCCCTGGATCTGTTGAAGGTCATGTGTGAAGAAGCTTTGTGTAGTAATCTCACCATAGAAAATATTGCAGATACCCTTGTCTTTGCATATTTGCACAGTGCAGAGCAGTTGACAGCATAAGCCATAGACTTTATTAATAGTTGCAGTGTACTTCCACAACTTGGGTGTAAAGATGGGAAAAACTGGAACAGCAGTCAAGCAGCAGACATAATGGAAAGATCAGGGTGGAAGCTTTGATTCAATCCCACCCTCAAGAAGTAGTGGAAACATTTTAAGCATTAGCATCTGCACCTAGTTCACAGTTTGGCATTGCACCCAAACAATTAGTCTTGAAAACTTCCACGAACTCTAAAACAATGGAATTGACTTTTATTTCTCCAGTTCCAGAAGGATTCTAATTCACAAACCATAAGCAACAGTTTTTTTTTTTTTTCCTGTTATATTGTCCACAGAACAGAAGCTGAAAAACCATATGGTTTGTTTTTCAGGTGGATGCTTTATGGTTAATTCTTCAGCTTTAAATTAGACTGATTATATTTTTAATTCAAGGCCTTAAATTATCTTCAGTTCCTCCTCTTGTTTAAATAATCCTTTAAAATTTTTATTGTGCCTTGTTTTCAATAAGGCTATGCAGGATTGCACTAGATCCATAATGCAGTATTATTGATAAGTGAAGATATTAAGTTTCAAAAGGATCTTCAATTATTTTAGAAAACAAAATGAATTTTATAGGGTTTGTCCTGTGCTATCTCAAAGGCTCTGCTTAAAAGCACTTGTATTAGAGATTACCTGAAATATCTCCCATCTAAGTACTATGACTACAATAGAGCCTACTTACCTTCAAGCTAAGTCATGGCAATCCACTGCTTCAATTCTAATTTAATTTTCATTTCAGGGAGCAAATAGTAAATGAGTTGATCTAAATTTTTTGTAAAATTTGTAATGTTTGTCTCGATGTTAACTGTCTACCAAAATAAGAGAAATAAAAACTTTTGGGTAATCTAAGCACCTCTTAAAATATATGTATATATATATATATATATATAAACAACATTTTTGTAAGCAAATACACATATATGCATATATATTTATATATCATTTTGCAAATGTTTGTATGTATTGTGAGAATTTTTATTTTTACCCATAATAATAATTAAAAAAAAAAACTTTTGTTTGTGTTTCTTTATGTAATCCTCCCAAGTTTACCATGACTGAGAACTAATTGAGGTTAAGATTTCCACAAGGAGAAAGCATGTTTTGTGCTGAAGTAATATTTTTAAAGTTTGCAGTGACCTGCATTTATCTGAGGAATTCTGTACATGTTAAAAGTAAGGATGGCCAAGTTTAAATTTAATAAGTGGGCTGATTAAGAGAGATATATGCTTTTTAATGTGTCTCTTTTGTATGCTGAATGGTACATATGTATATTTTTGCTCTTGAAAGAATTAATAAGGTATAACTAATTGTGTCTTAAAATTTTTAACATATTTTTATTTATTTTTAAAAGATAGATTACATAAAATGTTACATAAAAAATATATAAGGGATTCCCATATGCCCCACTCCCCACACCTCCCACTTTTTCCCACATTTACAACTTCTTTCATTATGTGATACATTCATTGCAATTGATGAACACATTTTGGAGCATTGCCACTAAGCATGGATTATAGTTTAAATTGTAGTTTGCACTCTATCCCACTCAATTCTGTAGGTTATGGAAAGACTTATAATGGCCTGTTTGTTATTGCAATGTCACTCAGGTCAATCCCAAGTCCTGAAAATACACCCATACTGCACATCTTTTTCCCTCTCCCTGACTTCAGCACCTCCTCTGGCCACTGTCTCCACATCAATGATATAATTTCTTCCATCACTAGAATCACAGTAAGTCTATAGTAGAATACCAGTAAGTCTACTCTAGTGCATACTTTATTCCCCTATCCTGAGGATTCTGGAATGGTGCTGCCTATGCCGCCTCTAATAGAGAGGGGGTTTCTATCCCATATGGCTGATGGATGGGACTCTCCTGCTTGCAGTTGTAGACTTTCTCAGTTCCTTGCTGTGGTGATTATCCATCCTCACCTTCCTGTTAGATGTCATGGATGTGTCCAAAGAACTGAAGAGTAGGTGTAGCAACTCTGCTAAGGCTCAGGGCCCAGCTGATACATGGATAGCCCAGATATTAGTCTCTTGAAATGCACCTACCAACTCCAGCACCAACTCTAGGTTCAAATAAAAGGGACAGAAGAGGCATGTGTAGAGAAGTCATATCTGTATCCAACTCTGTTACACTTGGGAGCACAAACTCCAAAGTAGGGCCCACTGGCAACACAGCAAACTCTAGAGGTATCTGCCATAACCATAGGATCTGGGTGTCTTCAGAACCCTCAGGAGTCCCACTCTTTGGGGTATCTACCTTGTATCTACCTTGGATCCTTCTGAGACACGTGTAAAGGTTACCTCTCTGATGACCTCCTGACTCACTTTGAAGTCTCCTAGACATATACATTCATTTGTCTTTACCTTTTCCCCCTTTTATTCAAAGTCTTTTTCCAGTTCAATCACCATCCAGTGCTTGGTAGTAATCCTTTGGTGCCAGGGAGGTTCATCCCTGGGAGTCATGCCCCTCACTGGGGGGAATGTAATGCAGTTATATGTTGAGTTTGACTTAGAGAGAAACAACATTTGAGCAACAAGTAGGCTCTCAGGAGGCAACTCTTAGGTACTCTTACAACACTAGGCTAAATTGCAAATTCAAAAGCAAAAGGCTTAAAAGCATAGCTATCAATTTCAAAGGCCCATCAATGGACCATCTTTCTTCACTAGTCATTGCCTCTGTTCTTGGGGGATTGTTGCTGTTTCATTAAAGAATGTGGCAGAGCTCTCCAGGATGGGAATTTAATAATCTTTCAGCTTTTGTGTGAATCTCTACCCACTATGGCAATGCCCCATGAACATTTGAACGTATTTATATACCTTATATGTATGCCCAGGTGAACTTGCTCCCATGTGTCCCCATCACTGACACACCACACCCTTGATCTTCCCCTGCCATAGTTGTAACCCTTCTGTGATCCAAAATGTCTTAAAAAATGAAACCAAGAATATTACCTAATTTGATTAATAGAAAAATGAAATAATAATGATAGGTTTAAATATAAGAAATAAAATACATAATAACAGAGAAACTAAAACAAAAATAAAGTAAAAAAAATGGGCCATTAAAAAATGAAATAGATTTTAAAAAATAATATACTTTTTTTTTGACGTTTTGCTTTTCATCACTGTAATATCAGTTGTCCTGAAAGTACAGCAGCATTTTCTTCCATTTCTTCTCCAGTGTCTTACTTTTTTTTATATTGTCCTCAAAGAAGTTTTAGGTCACAGTAAATTTGCCTACAGAAAATAGGGGACTTCCATATACCCAACATCCTTCCCCTTTTCCCACTTCCCTATTAATAATCTTTTTACATGTGGATAGTACATTTGTTACAACTGATGTGTAAATATTGATACATAGCTACCAACCATGGTCAATGGTTTACATTATGGTTTACATTTTAGACAATACACTTTATAATTTTTTGATGGAATTTAACATGGCCTGTATTCATCATTGCAAGATCATGCAGAACAATTCCATTGCCCCCTAAATATCCCCTCTTCAATCTAATCTATTCCACTCTCCCCCTCCCCTCAGGGCCCATGGTGACCACTAGGTTTCAATCCTTGAAGGACAAGATTCATAGATACTTGCTTCAATGCTTAGGGCTTGAAACACTAATTTGTCCTCCCCTTTTAGGAAGTGCCCATGCTCTCAAGAGACACACACCCCTCTCTTGAAGAACATATCAGGCCTTCCCCACATGGGAGTCTAACACTTTTCCACTCCTTATGTGGGTCTCCCCTCACTGATACAGCACACTATGATAAAATGATCACCCACACATTCTCTGGAAGACTGTCCAGGTGCACCCTGTCCCAAATACTGCCCCATTCAACACCTCAAACCAGCAATTCTTCCTTGTCACACTGCCAAAAGAGTATTCTCAACATTGTAGTTTCACCCACATACTCATCAATCCCCAGTGTTCAACTGCTCCCTCCCCCAACCCTTCCTTCAGTTCTATGGACCATCCAATCCATCCTCCCCACCTAACACCACGGTCAAGTTTGCACCACCCAAGCCAATAACATCTCTACACCCTTGTCACTGCACAACAACGCACTTCCACCTTATCATAGATTTCACCTGTTTGGCATTGGCTTATAAACTTCTCCCTTCCTATTTCATGTAAACCTATTTTCTAGACTCTAGCTTTCTGAGTTGGCTCGATTTGATTAATTCATATCAGAGAGGTCATGTAATATTTGTCCTCCAATGCCTGGTTTGCTTCACTCAAAATAAGGTCTTCAAGATTCACCCATGTTATCCCATGTGTTAGTACTGTATTCTTTCTTACAACTGAGTAACATTCCATTGTATGTATATACCACATTTTGTTTATCCATTCATCTGTTGATGGGCATTTGGGTGGATTCCAAATTTTGGCAATACTGAATAATGCTGCTATGAACATTGGTGTGCACATATCTGTTCATGTCCTTGCTTTCAATTCTTCTGCAGATATACCCAGCAGTGGAGTTGCTGGTCATATGGTAGATCTATAGTTAGATTTTGAGGAGCCACTAAACTGTCCTCCACAATGGCTGGATCATTCTACATTCCCACCAGCAGTGGATGAGGGTTCCCATTCCTCCACATTCAATCCAACACTTGTAGTCTTCTGTTTTGTCAAAGGCCACCCACCTAATGGGTGTAAGATGGTATCTCATTGTAGTTCTGATTTGCATTTCCATAATAACTAGTGACATTGAGCATTTTTTCATGTGATTTTTAGCCATTTGTATTTCATCTTTGAAATGTCTGTTCAAATCACTTCCCCATTTTTTAATGGGCTGTCTTTTTATTTTCAAGATGTAGGATTTCTTTATATATGCTGGATATTAGGCTCCTATCAGATATATGTTTACCAAATATTTTTTCCCATTGGATAGGCTGTCTTTTCACTTTCTTGACAAACTCCTTTGACATGCAAAATGTTTTAATTTTGAGGAGGTCCCATTTATCTATTTTATCTTTCACTGCTTGTGCTTTGGGTGTGAATTTCATGAAGCATTTCTAATTACAATATCTTGTAGATGCTTCCCTACATGATCTTCCAAGGTCTTTATGGTCTTGGCTCTTATATTTAGATCTTTGATCCATCTTGAGTTGATTTTTGTATAAGATGTGAGGTGGCATTCCTCTTTCATTCTTTTGGATATGGATATCCAGTTCTCCAAGCACCATTTGTTGAAGAGGTCGTTCTCTCCCAGTTGAATGGGCTTCATGGCCTTGTCAAATATCAGATGGATGTATATGCAAAGATCTATATCAGAACTCTCAATTCAGTTCCATTGGTCAATATGTCTATCCTTGTGCCAGTACCATGCAGCTTTTTTTTATTTCATAAAAACAAATTTATTTTTGCAAGTCACAATTAAATGATTATTTTTGCTTTCAACTATTAAGGAAGCTTCTTTCTTTCTTTCTTTCTTTCTTTTTTAAGGGTTTGAAAGTCATTTATTTTTATTTATTTATTTTTTATTTTTAAATTTTATTTAGTACCATGCAGTTTTGACCACTGTAGCTTTGTAGTATGTTTTAAGGTCAGGTATTGATTCCTCCAATTTCATTTTTTACATTATGTCTTTGGCTATTCAGGACATCTTGCCATTCCAAATAAATTTCATAGTTAGTTTTGCCAAAGAAATAAAAAATGCTGTGTTATTTTTATTGGGATTGCAATAAATCTGTATATTAGTTTGTGTAGCATAGACGTCTTAATGATATTTAGTCTTCCTATCCATGAACAGGGAATATTCTTCCATTTATTTAGGAATTCTTTTATTTCCTTTAACAGTGCTGTGTATTTTTCTGTGTATAAGTTATTGACATCATTAGTTAAATTTATTCCTAGATAGTTGTTTTTTACTTACTATTGTAAATGATAATATTTTCTTGATTTCCACCTCAGATTGCTCATTATTGGTGTACAGACTTGCTGCTGATTTTTTCGCATTGATCTTATAATCTGTGACTTTACTGAACTCATTTATATGTTCTAGAAACTTTGTTGTAGATTTCTCAGGACTTTCTATGTAAAGGATCATGTCGTCTGCACATAGTGATATTTTTATTTCTCTCTTTCCAATTTGGATAATTTTTATATCTTTTTCTTGCCTCAGTGCTCGAGCTAGTACATCTAAGACAATGTTAAATAGGAGCAGTGATAGTGGTGATCCTTGTCTTGTTCTGATCTTAAAGGGAAACCTTTCAGGATTTCACCATTGTATATGATGTTAGCTGTGGGTTTTTCATATACGCCCTTTAACATGCTCAGAAAGTTTCCTTCTATTCCCACCTTGTGCAGTGTTTTCATCAGGAATATGTGCTGTATTTTGTAAAATGTTTTTTCTGCATCTATAGAGATGATCATGTGTTTTTTTTTTCTTTCAATCTGGATAAATGTTATATTACTTTGATTGATTTTCTTATGTTGAACCATCCTTACATATCTGGGATGCAATCCACTTGGTCATGGTGTATAATTTGTTTGATGTGTTGTTGAATATGATTTGCAAGTATTAGGTTGAGGATTTTAGCATCTAGGTTCACTAGAGAGATTGGTCCATTGTTTTTCTTTCTTGTGACATCTTTGGTTTGGGTATTAGGGTAATGATGGAATCATAGAATGAGTTATGCAATGTTCCATCTACTTCTAATTTTGGAAGAGTTTAAGCAGAATTGGTGTTAGTTCTTCCCAGAATGTTTGGTGGAAGTCACCTGTGAAGCTGTTTGTTCCTGGGCTCTTCTTATTTGGGAGGTTTTAGATGACTGATACTATATCTTTACTTGTGATTTGTCTGTTGAGTTCATAAATTTCTTCTTTCATCAATGTAGGCTGCTTGTGTATTTCTAATGAATCTGTCCATTTCCTCTAAATTATCCTTCTTGTTGGCATATCCTTTTTCAAAGTATCCTGTTATGATACTCTTTATTTCGTTTGGTTGGTGGTGATATCCCCTTCATTTCTTATTGTCTGTATTTGCATCTTCATTCGTTTTTTCTTTGTTGGTCTAGCTAAGGGTTTGTCAATACAATTGATGTTCTTGAAGAACCAGCTTTTGGTTTTATTTTTTCTAGTGCTCTCTTATTTTCTATTTCATATATATCTCTTCTAATCTTTGTCATTTCCTTCTTTCTACTTCCTTTAGGGTTATTTTGTTGTTCTTTTTCAAATTCCTGCAGGTGTGCAGTTAGGTCTTTGATTTTAGCTCTTTTTTCTTTTCTGATATATGCATTTATGGTGATGAATTTCCCTCTCTGTACAGCTTTTGCTGCATCCCATAGGATTTGATATGTTGTGTTGTCATTTTCACTCACTTCAAGGTAGTTACTGATTTTGTTTGAGATTTCCCCCTTGACCCATTGTTTGTCTAAGAGTGTGTTGTTTAACTTCCATATTTTTGCTCCTAATCTTGTTCTCTGGCCCTTACTGATTTGCAGCTTCATTCCATTTTGGTAAGAGAAATTACTTTGTATAATTTCATACTTTCTGAATTCATTGAGAATTTTTCTGTGGCTTAGCATGTGGTCTACCTTGGAGAATGATCCATGTGCAGTCGAGAATAATGGATAGCCTGCTCTATTTGGGTGTACTATTTTGTATATGTTTATTAGGTCCAGATCCTCTAATGTATTATTCAGATTCTTTGTTTCTTTATTGATTCTCTGTCAAGGTGTTCTGTCTAATGGTGATAATGGTGTATTAAAGTCCTCCACTATAATTGTAGAGGCATCTGTTTCTCCACTTAGTTTTTCCAGTGTTTGCCTTATGTATTTTGAGGTGCCCTTGTTAAGTGCATAAATGTTTATGATTGTTTTTTCTTCTTGAAAGATTACCATTTTTACTGATATATATTGCATCTGTCTTTGTCTCTTACAGTAGTTTTGGATTTAAAGTCTATTTTCTCTGATAATTGTATACCCACTCCTGTCCTTTATTGGTTACTATTTGATTGTAAGATTATTTCCCAGCCATTCATTTTCAGGCTTCTTGAATCCCTGGGTCTAAGGTTGGTTTCTTATAGACTGCATATAGATGAGTCATATTTCCTTATCCGTTCTGCCAATCTGCATCTCTTGACTGGTGAGTTTAATCCATTAACATAGTGTTATTTCTCTCAAGGAATTACTTGCATTGCACATATTTTCTTTGGGTTTATGTATGTTATATGTTGTTTTTATTTTATTTTTGTCTTTTTAGTTGTTCTTACATTCTCCTTCAATTCTCTCTTCCCCCTTTTTCCCCATTCAACCTGCAGAACTCTCTTTAGTGTTTTTTGAAGGTAAGTTTCTTATTGGTGTACTCTCTTAATTTCTGTTTATCTGTGAATATTTTGAACTTCTCCATCATTTTTGAATGCCAGCTTTGCTGGATAGAGAATTCTTGGCATGAATTTTTTTAAAAATTATTTTAGTACCTTAACTATGTTATACTACTCTCTTCTTGCCTCCATGGTTTCAGATGAGAAATCAGCATTTAATCTTACTGAGCTTCCCTTCTTTGTGATGTTCTCTTTTCTTTTGCAGCCTTCAGTATTTTCTCTTTATCTTGAGCATTGGACAGTTTGAAAAGTATATGTCTTGGAGTATGCCTGTTGGGATTTATACTCTTTGAAGTGTGCTGCACTTCCTGGACGTATACATCCATCTTCCTCAATAAGGTTAGGAAGTTTTCAGCCATTATGTCCTCCAATATTCCTTCTGTCCCCTTTCCCTTCTCTTCTCACTCTGGAATGTGTATAATGTGTGTGGTTTTGCATTTTGTGTTGTTGTTCACATCCCTAGGTACATGCTGGATTTTTTTTATCTATCTGTTCTGCTACCTGTTTGATTTCAGAAGTGCTGTCTTCCACATCACTAATTCTTTCCTCTGCCTGTTCAAATTTGCTGTTTTGTTATGTGCTTCCAGAGTATTTTTGATTTCTTGGATTGTGCAATTTAGAACCATTATATATGTTATCTTTTTATATATGTTAACAATTTCTTCAGTATGTTCTCCCAGTCTCTTCTTAATATCATTAATCTCTTCCTTAACTTCATTAAGTGGGTCCATGATATTTGTTTAGACAGCTTTGATTAGTTTTATGATGTTCTCCCTCTCTTCCTTGTTTTTGGTTTGTTCGTTGGACTTGGCCATGTCTTCCTGTTTCTTGGTTTGTAATTTTTTGTTGCCCTCTGGTCATCTTTTTATCTTGATGGGTTTATTCAGTTGGTTAGCTTCTTTCTCTACTCTAGGGTTTTATTTAATATCTGTTTTTGTGTATGTTAAATTTTCTCTTTGATACTTTGTTCTTCTTGTTCTATTTCCTTGCTGTTTTCTATGTTCCCATGGAAGAAAAAGATTAGGGCCAGGGAAAATGAAACAGCTTTGAAAAGAAAAAGGATAATAATAGTTTAAATAGTAAAAGTTAGAAGAGGGACCATGTAAGACATATGAAAATGACTATTTAACTCATGTAAGCAGTGTAGAATAGTTGGAATAAAAAAATGGAGTACCTGCAATGAAATGGGAAACTAAATACAGAAAAATATATAGAATGAATTAAAAGGCTGCAATGATGAGGAGAGAGGGAAAGAGAAAAGAAAGGACAAAAAGAAGAAAAGTTAATATAAGAAAGAAAACCAAATAGGTGAGATAGAAATAAAAACCAGAAAAATTGAGAACTAAATGAAGTGGTGGAATTTAAGAACAACAGAAAGCAGAAGATAGAAAGATGAAGGAAGGAAACAACTTAGTGTTGGTAGACAAAATCAGTATACACAGAAAATTTGAAATCAAGGAAAAGGAAGAACAGTAATCAAGAAACAAGGCAGTAGCACATAATTTAAAAAAAGGGGGGAGAATAAAGAAAAACAGAAAAAACAAACAAACACACAAGCAAGAAGTCAAAGAAAAACTAAAGAAGAACAATATTCCCTCATAGGCCCCTGTGGAGATTCTCAGACTGCTGGTGTTCACCAATTACCCTGCAGCCTTCTTTTCAGGTTTTGAGGCAGATTTTACTGAGTATACTAAGTTAAATTTTTTTAAAAAGTACTTTTTTTTTTTTAGGGAAAAATATGGGACCCAAGAGAAGCTAATACTAAAATAATATCTACAATTTCCCTGCTGTAAAGTATCAGCTGGATGTTTGATGTCCCAGTGGATCACTTCTCTAAGAGGAGCCAAGAATTGAACTAGGGACCTCATATATTCAAGGTGGAAACTTCACTGAGCTACACTTTCTTGTTGGGTCAGTTAGCTCTGCAGAAAGCTATCCAGTCACTTTCCCTCAGGCAGGTTTGACTCTTTGCAGTTGGAGAGTTTCCTGCTGATTAGGAGCCTCTGTGTCCTTGCCCCCTTTTCATTCTTATTGCTTTCTCTCCTAGAGTTGTAGGACACAACAGGCTGTGTGAACTGATCCCCCCTCCCCTCTTCTGATCAGGTTTAGTTCCCTTTTGAAATTCAAATGGGACCCTGGTGACTGAATTCACCACAGAAAAATTACTTCTACCCTTTTCCAGACCACCTCTCCTCCCAGGGTTCCCTAAATAGGTTCTTGGAAGTTTAAGTGCTTCCTATGGCCACCTCCCTTAGGGGAGTTGAAATTTTGATAGTTTTAAGCACAGGACTAGCCAATTACCTGACTCCACCCTCTTCCATGCCAAATTTCTCCCTCCAGGGTGGTTAGGTAAATCAGGCTGCCTCAGCAGATTCACCTCTCCCCTTTTCCTTGTGCCACCCTGAGCCAACTGGTATGTTCCTCAAAACTCAAATGGGGTCCTGACAACCAAACCCACAGAAAGGAACCCCCTCTCCATTGTTTGCCAAAACCCTCCCACTCTTTGAGAACACTCCCTCCCACTGGGTGGCTGGCAGGTGTCAGGACTCAGGGCCCTCAGCAGCTTTGCCTTGAGAGTGGGGCTTAGCCATCCCACAGGTTCCAACATCAGTGGGAAGAAACTCAGGGTTTTACCTTGGGCAATTTATCTCTTTGTCCAGCTCTCTCCAGATCAATGCCCTGAAGCCTCCTTCTCTGTGGGTTCCCTAAAATGCTCACTCAGGCAGGATCTTGCCTTCACTCAGGTGTTTTTTGTGTGAGAGATGGTGAGTGCACTTTTAAACTGACACCATCTTGCCACTCCCCTGTCTTAACTTTTGAAAGAAAATTTTAAGACAGATTGAGATCACTGGGATGTTTGTGATAATAAGAAAAAATATCTTTGATTATTGTTCAATTGGTTTGGATTTCAGATATTCACTATTGAAATTATTCATTTTTTAATCACACTTTGGAGATGACACCTGAACAAGAAATAAATCCTGAACAGTCTATCCTCCTTCTAAAAAGAAGAAACTGATATTTGCTTGTGGGATATGCACATCAATGGTGAAAACCATTAGAACATGTCAGGCCACACTTTGAATATTTATTGCTCCTCCCACATTCTCCTCACTGTATCAGTTGCTGTGCTAACCTTGCAAATGATATTGAAATTCTGTAAATGTGAACAGGATAAGTTGTTTATAAACTGCTTTTCATGTTTCAATCTTTATTATAAATGAATTTTAGCTTTAAACAGACACACTTGTTCAGTATTTGATACGCTTGTTCAGTGTGGAAGTCTGTTCTGGTTCATTGTATCAGAGAAGCAGCAGAGTTCTGTATCATGTCACTGCATCTCATTTACTGTAATAGTAAAAAATTACTTTATAGGTAAGATTTTACATTTAACCTGAAGAGAAAATGTGTATCACTGGAAAAATGCATAAACATATGTTTGCACATATAACCTTATTTTTCTGATTAAAACTTGTATAATTTGTTTATTTAGGTTTTGAATTTAGGACAAAAGGAAAAACTGAAGCTTCATATTTTAAAATAAAAAAGGAAACACTTGAAATCCTCTCAGATGGCCAATTCAATTGTGAATGAATTAGTAATCAAGTTATGTCCTGCACTGTTTAAGGCACTATAAATTTCATATAATTTCCTGTAGCAGTTTAAATTGTTTTATGAATCCCCCAAAGAAAAAGATTGTGTTTTTGAACCAATTTATTCCCTTGGGTGTGATACCCTTTGATTGCATTAAATTGGGTTAAGGATTCTTTGATTAGATTACTTGATAAGATCAATTTAGGGCTTTTGATTGGGTTAAGTCAGTGAGGCATGACTCATGTTCAATCTCTGCCCCCTTACTTGTTCTGATGTAAACCCAGAGACACACAAATAGATACAGGAAAATAAAGCTGCCATGTTTGATCCTGCCATAGAAGAAGGAGGACTAGAGGATCACTTAAGTAGGAAACCTCAAGAAGCATGGCCTATGGAGCAGCTCAAGAGGAGATCAGTCCTACTAGTTGCCTGTTTTCTTATAGCTGAACTCAGGAAGAAAGTGGAATAGCCAAGACTGATATAGGAGACCAAGAAAGTGATGAGCCCCATGCCTGGTTGCTCTCAGCTGAGCTCAAACCTCAGCAGAGCTAGGCAGTCATCTTGCTTCAACACATGGCAGCTGATTTTGCTGAGAAAGCATCTCTGATGATGCCTAGGTTTGGGCTTTTCATGGCCCAAACCATGTAAAGTTTTCACCCCTAAAAAATCCCCTTTATAAAATCCAACCAGGTTCTGATACTTTGCATTGACAGCCCTTTAGCAAACTAAAACATTCTCCATTATCAAAAACAAGTAAAAACTTGGCTTCCAATTTTCCTTAAGTTATTTAAATATATTTTAGCCTGTTCTAGAGAGTACTCTGTGGTCTCTACCCTAGCACTCTCATCCTCTATTCTTTATCTGAATAACCAGTTTTATATTTGTCACATCATTATGCATGTTGAAAATATTCATATTCATTCATCTGCCCCTTATTTTTATTTTCAGATTTATTTCAGAGAATTATAGGCATTTTTCTGTAGAGACCCAGTGTGTTAGATTCCCTGCTGAATCTCCAGGGCCTGAGGTATTTACAGGTACACATTATGAAGTTAAAAGGAATTATGAATGAATAAAGGAATGAATTTTCACAATGATCTTACATATCCAACATCATATGAGGGTTGTAATTTTGTAATTGTCTAGAAATTCAATCAAGATGTATAGTGTGTGTCCTAGAAAATGAAGCACTAACTAGAATTATTATCTGTATAATCAAGGTGTGATGCCTGGAACAGAACCCTTATTGGGTTTATTGAATATTTTTAAGGGAATACAAAACACAGGTTATACTCCCCTTGAGAAGAAGAAGCTGCACAGGGTAGGACTTTGGGAGAAGAGCAAAGTACAGCTTTCCTTTGCAATCTGTCTCAGAACCTAATTGACCTCACCATGTCCTCCAATTCTTGTCTTCTGATGAGTTCCCCAATCAGTAGATGTGAAAAAACTTTATTTACTTACACTTTTATAAGTCCTGACTATACTCAAGCTTTTTAAATATCAAAACATCTTACATTTTTTGTGCTAATTTTGTTTCACCATACTCACTATTTATTTTGACTATTTGTGTCCTTTATCTATTTTTATCTTGAATCTATTCTACTGCTTTTAATTGCCTCCTCCAATATTTTATGTCTTTGCTGTTCAATACTGTCCACAGTAGCCACACGTGGCTAGCAAAGTTTAATTAATTAAATTGAAATAAAACTAAAAATTCAATTCTTCTGTAATTCTAGCCAAATTTCAAGTAGCCAATAGCCACATGTGGGCTGTGTAGATATAGAACAGTACTTTCATTGTAGAAAGTACTATTAAGCATGTTGATCTTTGTAGATAGTTCTATTTTTTCAATTTATAAATGATTCATTTTTTGCTTCTCTCTATTAATTCCCTTCTATGTCTTTCCACAAATTATGTTTCATTGTATTTCTTTTAACTTCTTAAGGTAAGGCTTTATATGATTTGGTTATTTATTTTAATTAATACATATTTTCACAATATAAGACAAAGAATTTTCCTTGGAATATTGGCTTTGTAACTTTGGGAATTTTATGTAATATATTCATTTGTTATTATCACATTTCATAATGTACATTTTTATTTGTACCAAGATTGTTTTGAAGTTTTCCTCTTTATTTCAGTTCATAGATTCTGTTTTTTTGTCATTATATTTTTATTTCTTTTTTAATAGGGAATATTGGATATCCCTTTCAAATTTTTGCAGTTTTTCTCCATTTTATTTTATGAACCATTTGTATGCTAAGTCTATGAGCTCTTTAAAAATAGCTTTTCTTTTTTGGGATGTGGTACTTCATACATAGATTTGTTGAATAATTAAGGAATTTATTCTACTTTTTCTTAGGAAGTAAGAAGGATTTATATTGCCAAAAGAAGTAAGAGACCCAAGTATAATAGATAATAAACAAGTTAATTAGGCCCATTATGAGGTACCTCGTGCCAAGCCCATGTCAGCAAACCAAAGCTCAACTAAATTCTTGTCTCTTGTAGGTGTTTCTTCTCCAAGAACCTAAACTATAAGAACAATCAATCATATCTCATCAGCTCCCTTTTCCTTCTGTAGCTTAGCTCCTCCAAATTAAGACTAAGCCAAGTAAGTAAAGCTACTCTGTACAAGTCAAAAAGATTATTTTCTTTAAGACAACCTTGTTCTGCCTATATGAACCTTGCATTTGGGTTGAAAGTTACCAAATTTATGAATCACTTACTAAAAGTGTAAGATCCAAAATATTAAATTCCTGAATATATGTCTTTATTTCAGTGTTTTTCAATGAGAACAGAATATGAGGGCCACTGCAGAGGAGTCTGGAGATAAGAAAGACAGAAGAAGGCACCTGTTGAACGCTTTGAGTTCTCTGTCCTCTCCACCTTCTCCACAGTTATGGTTGAGTCTCTCTCAGATCTGACCTCCTCTCATTTTCTGTTGGAGCTCTCCAAACTCACTAGCTCTTAGTCCACACATCCATGGGCCAATCTTATTGATGAGGAAGCTCAAATTTGTTCTTGAAGCACTACCATTATGGTGCAGTCTACAGTTTCATTTTTGTTATTATTGGCTTCATTTCCCCATGTACGAGGTAAGATGCAAAATGGTAAAGATGGGGCCCTCACACTTTAAAATTTTTGATTCTCCATCCTCTGGCCCTCTGACATATTACATGTTCAAAAATTATTTGACTGGAAGCTCTGTCTATCAAACCAAATGGCAATATCTCACCAATGTAAACCTGGAATGTCAATTACCTTTTCATTGCTGTATTTAAGTTAATGAATATATCCAATTTACTGGCAATCTTAGGTGGTTTCCAGTTTGTGAGTTGATGTGGGTTAAATTGTGTTCCCCAAACAGAATATGTTCAAATCTTAATCCCCAGCTCTGTGAATATGACTTTATTTGGAAACAGGGTATTAGAAGATGTTATTAGTTATGATGAGGCCAAACTGGATTAGGGTTGGCACTAATCCTGTATTACTGGTGTCCTTATAAGAAGGAAAGAATTGGGCACATACAGAGAGAGAAGATGTCATGTGATGGAGACAGAGATGGAGTCAAGCTTCCACAAGCCAAAGAACACCAAGGATTGCAGGTAATTCACCAGAAGCTAGAAGAGACATAAATAGATTCTCCACTATGTATTTTGCTGGAAGCATGGCCCTACTGACACTTTGATTTTAGACTTCTAACCTTTAGAACTGTGAGAAAAAGAACTTGTAGTTTTAGGCCACCTAGTTTGTTCTATTTTGTTACAGCAGCCCTAGGAAACTAAAACAGGGATTTTATAAGTAATGATTCTCTAAACCTTCTCATTTATGTCTTCTGCTGAACATATGTATGGATATCTCTTGGGTGTGGAATTGCTGAGTCACAATGTATGTGTAAGTTCAGCTTTAGAGAACACTGACAAGTAACTTTCCAAAATGTTTTTCACATTTCATTTACCATTTTCTTTATTCTTCTGGAATTTGTCTTTCCATTTCTCCTGCCAATGTTTATATTGAAGTATCTTCCCCTTCTTGATTTGTGGGAACCCTTTGCATACTCTGGATACTATTGTTTTGTCATATTTGATGCAAATGACACATCAGAGTCAAACTTTGAAAGTCAAAGGCAAGGACATCTTAAAAGCAACAGGAAAAAACCAACTTATCAATAAGATACACTGGTGGAGGCCACAAAGCAGTAGAATGACATATACAAAGAATTGAAGGAAAAAACTGTCAACCATAATTTTCATATTCAGTAAGGGAATGTGAAATAAGGATAAGCCAAAATAAACAAAGACTAAGAGACTTTTTGTTAATAAATATGCTGTCCTGGTTTGCCAGGCTGCTATGACAAATACCAGACATTTCTTATCAATTAGAATTTATTGCTTTATATTTTTAAATCCTGTAAGGCCAAAATCAAGATGTCAGCAAGACCATGCTTTCCTCTGGAGTTGTAGCATTCTGGTGATGGGAGCTTTTCATTACATGGTGATGTCCTACATCTCCTTGTGTGGCTTCTCCTACTGACTGTAGCCAATTTTTTTTTGCTGGGAGGCGGCTGTGGCTCAATCGGTGGGGCTCCCGTTTGCCATGTGGGAGGCCCCGGGTTCGGTTCCCGGGGCCTCCTGGTGAGGGCGGGCCCGCCCGCAGGGCGTGGTTGGCTGGCCCGGTGAGCGCGGGCAGCGGGGGGGGGGGAGGGGGACAAATGAATGAATAAATAAAATAAAATCTTTAAAAAAAAATTTTTTTTTTTGCTTATAAGGGACCCAGTATTATGGAGTCAGGTCAATCCTGGTTCATTCACACCACACCAGAATAGGATCTTAGAAGACCCTAATCACAAATGGGTATATACTTTAACTGACAGTATACCTTCAAAAGTCCTGTTTACAAACAGTTTCACATGCACAGGAGCATGGATTAAGAATAAGAACATGTCTGTTTTGTGGATATGTAACTCAACCAACCCAAACATGCCTTACAAAAAATCTTAAAGCTAATACTTCAGATTGAAAAGAAATTATTATAGACAGGGACTCCAGTTTACAAGGAGAAATAAAGAGCATGAGAAATTATAATTATTTAGGTAAATATAAATTGTTATATAGATATACTTTGTCTCATTTCTTGTCTTCTTTAAAAGACATAAGATTGTATAAAGCAATAATTATACATTTATATGGTACATGTATAACATAAATAGATGTCATATATATTGAGAATGGCATACAGAAAGGGGGCAAGACAATTAAGCAAATTTTCAATATTTTCCTGAAATCAATTTAACATTGATCTGAAGTAGAATGTGATAAATTGGTATATATAATCTTATATTTTGGTTACAATTCCTAAATCTAACTAAAGGAAAAGTTAAAATTAATTTTAATGGTGCTATAAAAATGCTTAACACAACAAAGTCAGCCAAAAGAAACAGAACAGAAGAGAGAGGACATAGAAAACAAATCCTTATGTGGGAAATATACATCTAAATATGATAATAACTGCATTTAATATGAATAGTCCAAATACTCCAAAGTCAGAGATTGTCATGCAGGATGAAATTGCAAGATCCAATTATGTAGTGTCTATAGAAGACACACCTTAAATTCAAAGATGCAACTCAGTTGAAAGTACAATAATAGAAAAAGATATACTATTCAGATAGTATCCATTAGAGAATAGAGTAGTTATATTATTATCGGACAAATAGAACTTAGAGCAAGAAATTTTATTACAGATACAGTGGGACATTACATAATAATAAAAGGGTCAATACATTAGAAAGGTATGGCCATTTTAAATATATGCATACTTAACAGCTAAGCCTCCATGTACATAAAGGAAAAACTGGCAACTATCTTAAAGATAACCAAGTAAAGGAAGGGGCAAGGTTACTGTCAGTTCCTTCCACTTTATGCTACCAATAAACAGCATTTGTAATGATAGTTTTATTCATATATTTACATGTTTGGCTCACATAGAGCATGTTCAACCTCTGAATGTCCAGCCTATAGCTGTTTTAACATGTAGTTGATGTATAATGAATGTTAATTAATTAATTAATTAGCAGTGAATGAAATAATGGCACCTAAGTGAGAAATGGGGAAGCAAGGAACCATAATATATTATATGAACTGTTATAAGTTGTTCCAAATACCATCTGTAGCATTTTCCAAACTGAATTCCTAGAACTGTTAATAGGTATTCACTGAAAAACAGGAGTTTGATACTCAAACTTTACTGTCTCTGTTCTTTTCTTGGATATTCTGAATATCATTGCTGTGTTTAAATCTTTTTCCTCACTTTTGCAAACTTATTTGACCAGAATTTTATTAATAACTTGAGAATTGCTCTTTAAAATCCTCTTTGCAAAATGCTGACCTCTAGTGTAAGATAGCTATGAGGTTGTGGGGGATGAGTCTAGAGAGGAGGATCATGACTAGGCCATGAGGTTTCTGGTATAAAATGTTGAGGAATTTGGACTTTATTGTGCAGACTTCATAAACCATTGAAAAATTTTAGATATGTGAGTAACATTGCCTAATTTCCATTTTATAAATATCTTAGCAGCAGTGTAAAGGATGAATCAGAGGGAAACCAGGCAAGAGGAAGAGGAACAAAGAGAAAGTTTATGACAATGATCCAGGCTATAAGTGATGAAATATTGGACTAAGACTGGAAACAGGAACAGGAGGTAAAATTAAGAAAATGAATTTAAGTTTTAGGATTGACATATCATCATGATTAATTACATTGAAGAGTGAGAGAGTGGGAGTTGTCAAGGAAACCTTCCACCTTTTGGCTTAGAGAATTTTGGGGGGACATTCATTCAGATGGAGAAGATCTTTAATTTGTGTACACATGAGAGTCAAATTGGAAATTCAGATGGACTCAGGAGAGCATTCTGGGCTAGATGTGAAGGATTGGAGCTCACTGGCAAATGGATTGATTTGAAGCCTTAGGTTTTGGTGTGGTCACTCAGAGCATGTAGAGTGGGAGGGAAGTGGGCAGAAGATTGAACCTTGGGGAACATAAAATTGTAGGGGATATTCAGAATACAAGTTATTGGGCTAACTGCATCTAAATATCCTCTTCTTATAGAGACTCCAGCCATATTGGATTAGGCCAACCCTCATGCAGTTTGGAGACACCTTAACTGATAATATCTTCAAAGGTTCTATTTACAAATATGTTCACACCCACAGGACCCAGGTTTCAGATATGAACATGCTTTTTGTGGGGGACATGATTCAATCCCCATCTGTGTGTTTAGATACATACACACATATATATGGACAGACAGATACTGCAGATATGTACTGTCACACTCAGACACATACAGACACATACAGCAGACTTACCTGACAAGAGATGTTGAAGGAAGTTCTTCAGACTGAAAGAATATGATACCAAACAGAAACTTGTGGCAGTTCCTCAACTCTACCATTTTAGCACAGAAACACCAAAAATATATGTAATGAAAAAGTGTGACTGTGTTCTAATGAAACCTAATTTATGGACAGAGAAATTTGAATATCATATAACTTTCACATTTCATGAAATACTGTTCTTAGTTTTATTTTTTCAACCATTTAAAAATGAGAAAACATTTTATCTCAAAGATTGTGCAAAAACTTGTGGGAAACTACATTTCCCACCCAATCCATAGATTGCTAACTCATATTCTAAATACATCAGATAAATGACAGAAATGAACAGACTGGATAAAAAAGCAAAATACAACCATATGCTGTCTATGAGAAATCCACTTAAGTATAAAGACATACATAAATTAATAATCGGAAGAATATAAAAATAAACCATAAAAATGCTAATCAAAGAAAAATTGAGGAGCTATATTAATAGCAAATATTCAGAACAGGAAATATTGTCAGGGAGAGAGAGGGACAGTACATGATGAAAGTGGTCAGTTCTTCAAGAAGACATAATTCTATATGTGTATGCAACTAACAACAGAAATTCAAAATAAATGATGCAATAATTGATAGGTTGGAAAGGAGAAATAGAGACATCTACAATTATATTTGGAGACTTCAACACTTATCTCTCAATAATTGATAAAACAAATAAGTATAAAATCAATAAGGATTTAGATGACCTGAAAAATAGTACCATCAACTTGACCTAATTTACATGTATAGAACACTAAACCATACCAAATCACAATACACCTTCTTAAGTATATGTGAAATATTCAACAAGGTACATTTAATTCTGTTTAAGAAAAAAAAAAAAACATCTTTCTAAACATAAAATAATATAAATAGTAAAAAGTATTTCCTGTGACCATAGCGGATTTGAACTAGAAATCCAGACAGGAAGGCATATGGAAACACCCCAAATATTTGGAGATTTAACAATGTTCTTATCAATAACACATGGGTCAAATAGAAAATCTCATGGGATATTAAGAAATATTTTAACTGAATGAAATGAAAATATGATGTGTAGATTTAAATGAGGAGCAATAAAGAAATACTTGTGAGAAATTTATATCATTAAATATTTAAGTTATAAAAGTAGAAAGATCTCAAATCAGTAAGCTAAGACTCCATTGAAAGACCCTAGATAATGTAGCACTGGGCCTGTGAAGTGTACTAGTTAATCAATACTAGAAACCCTCTCTAATAGGAGGAAAGGAAGCTATATAAATAGGATAGGTGCTTCATGCTGGGTTGTCAAATGGGAAAGGATAGGTTGAGTGACATTAGTTCAGCTGGAGAGGGGTCCCAGCAAGGCACTGGGGGAAAGGTGGGCAGCAGGGTGATTAAGGCAGTGTGGCAGTGCCCAGATAGGCACTGAATGAATAGCCAGCAGTGGCAGTTTGATATTATTTATGAATTCCAAAAAGCGATATAGATTATATTTGTAAACTGGTCTCTTCCTCTAGGCATGATACCCTTTGAATGTATTAAATTCAAACATTTTACTTCTACTTGATTAAATCAAGATTAGGGCTTTGATTTGACCACTTCATTAGGGAAAGTCAGGTTGAGTTCCCTCCCCTTTGGTGGGCTATATAAACAGACACTTACAGATTATCAGATACACATGGGAATAGTGAGATCTCAATAGGTGCTAGAGGAGAAAACTTTGTCAGCTTTGATTCTGCAGCACTGGGAAGAGAGATGAGCCATTCATCAAATAGTTTGTAGCTGAAGAGAACAGAGCAGCAGAAACCTATGCCAGTCTTTAGCTGAGATACACAGAAGAAGCTGGGCCCATGGGGCCTTAAGAGGAAAGAGGAAGGATGAACCCTCACTGACATCACCGACATCCTGTTTCAACACACTGCAACAGATTTTGATGAGGAAGTACTTCTTATGGTACCATGAGTTGGACTCTTTAGGGCCTTGTAACTGTAAGCTTCTAACCAAAATAAATATCATTTATAAAATCTAATAGATTTCTGGTACTTTGCATCAGCACCCCTTTTGTTGACTAATAAATCAGCAATGGGTCAATCCAGCCAGTGAAGGGGTGACCTAGGCAGTTGCCAAAGGCTTGAGAGGGAGGCCTATTTATTTCGTTTGTTTTTGCCTCATTTTCCTCACTCAGGTACCTGAAGAGAGGCAGGCCACAGTATGATTAATTGGTGAGCACCGGCAATCCATGGGGAGGTGCCCAGCCAGTCACTGATGGCCTGAGAGGGAGGCCCTGTTGTAGATTTTTCCTTTTCTTTTCTCTTCTTTTCTAGTCTTGACTTTTCTTTTCTTCTCTATTCTATTCTTTGTTTAACTTCTCCCTTTCCTCCCCCAGGTACACATGGAGAGGTGGGTGAAGGGGTGATTTGCAGGCATGGGCACTATGAGCAGGAGCCTTGATGGTCACTGGTGGCCTGAGACAAAAAAAAAAA
>JAKSZT010053875.1:1250690-1267435 GCA_026826555.1 Tolypeutes matacus
TTCCTTCCTTCCTTCCTTCCTTCCTTCCTTCCTTCCTTCCTTCCTTCTTCCCTCCTACTCATCCAGGTACTCATAGTGAGATAAACTGTGGGGTGATTTGTGGATATGGGCAGGTGACAGGGGAAAGCGTAGCCAGAAGTCTGTGACCTGAGAGGGAGGTCATCCCTTTTGTGTTGTTTTTTCTTCCTCTTCTCCTCTTACTTTTTTCTTTTCTTCCTTTTCATCTTTTTCTTCATTTGTTTTTTCTTTTCCTATTTTTCTTTCTTTTCTCCTTTTTAATTTTTTAAAAATTTTATTTTTATACATTTTTATTTTTTAAATTTTTAAATCTTTATATTTTTTCTTTCTTTTTCTCTCTCATTTCTTTATTGCTTTTTTCAGTCAAAAACATGGCAATTCTAAAAATTGCTAAGAATACTAAGAACCAAGTGTCAAAGAAGAACCTTAACATAAAGCAAGAGAAAAAAATCAAAAAACCTAAGCAAGAAAAAGAAATTAACCAACAGAATAAACTCATCAAGATAAACAGATGTCTAGACATTAACAAAAATTTACAAGCCATACTAAGGAACAGGAAGATATTGCCCAGTCAAATGAACAAACTAAAAAGCAGCAGGAGTCCAGAATGTGGAACTAATAAAAAAATGTCCAACCAAATATCCTACATCAACTCAATGAGATGAGGGAAGAGATAAAGGATATTAAGAAGACATCGGTTGAATATATAGAAGAACTTGTAAATGCATAAGGAATAACACATTTTATGGTAATGAAAGTCACAATGGAAGAAATGAAAAATACACTAGAATCACACAAAATCAGATTTCAACAGGCAGAGGAGTGAATTGGCAAAGTGAATGATAGGACATCTGAAGCCACATTGATAGTAGAACAGATAGCTAAAAAAGAAAGAAAAAAAAAAGGAAAAATAATTCAGCAGAGACTCAGGGAATAAAAGAGCAAAAAGGTTCACAAGTATATGCATTATGGGTGTCCCAGAGGGAGAAAAAAAGGGAAAATGGATAGAAGGAGTGTTTGAGGAAATAATGAACAAATATTTTCAAACTCATATGAAGGACATGGATGTACATATCCAGGAAGCACAGCATACTCCAAAAAGAATAAATCATAGTAGATCTACGTTGAGACACAATCAGATTGTCAAATGCTGAAGAGACTCCTGAAAGGAGCAAGAGAAAAAAGTTCCATCACATACGAGCTTGATTAAGATAAAATTAAGTGCCAATTTCTCATCTGAAAACATGGAATAGAGAAGGTAGTGGTATCACATAGTAAAGGTGATGAAAGAAAAAAATCTTGTGAAGAATTCTGTGTCCAGCAAAATGGATCAAACACCTAAATATATGAGCTAAGGCTATAAAGCTCCTAGGGCACATATACATTACCTTGTGTTAAGCAATGGTTTCATGAACTTTAAGCCCAAGGTGCAAGCAATGAAAGAAAAAATATATAAATGGGATTTCCTCAAAATTAAAAACTTTTGTCTTTCAAAAGATTCTGTCAAGAAAGTGAAAAGGCAGCCTACTCAATGGGAGAAAATATTTGGGAACCACATAGCCAATAAGGGTTTAGTATAAAAGATATATAAAGAAACCCTAATATATATATAATAAAAAGCCCCCCAAAATATTAAATGGTAAAAAAAAAATATTAAATGGGCAAGAGACTTGAAAAACTTTTATAAAGAGGAAACACAGATGGCTAAAAAGCAGATGAAAAGATGCTCAACATCACTAGTTATTAGGGAAATGCAAAAAAAACTACAATGAGATATTTCACATCTCCTAGAGTGGCTAATATTTAAAAAGTCATAAAATTACAAGTGTTGGAGATGATGTGGAGAAATAAGAACACTCATTCAGTGCTGGTGGGAATGTAGAATTCTGCATCCACTGTGGAGGACATTTTGGTAGTTCCTCAGGAAGCTAAGTATAGAATTGTTACATTTTCTGGCAATCCCACCACTAGATATATACTCAGAAGAATTGAAAGCAAGCATACAAACAGATATATGCACACCAATGTTCATAGTGGCATTATTCACAATTGCCAAAATTTGAAAACAGCCCAGGGGTCTATCAACAGATGTATGGATAAACAAAATGTGGTACATACATAAGATGGAATATTATTCAACTGTAAGAAGGAATGAAGTTTTGACAGATGTGACAACATGGGTGAGCCTTCCTCAAGCCTTATGTTGAGTGAAATAAGTCAGACACAAAAGGACAAATATTGCATGATCTCACTATGAACAAAAGATAGTGAGAAGACACATGGAGTTAGAGTCTAGAAGATAGGTCACCAAGAGTTAGAGAGTAGAGGTTGATGAGCTGGTGAATAATCTGGGCAGAACTTAAAATTAAGTTGATTGTAACAGTATGTTAATGGACAGAGGTTATGGTGGCACAGCAACATTATTGTAATTAACAGCACTGAAATGTTAATGTGAATGTGGTTGAAAGGGGAGGTTTGACCCACCCATGAGGCTAGAAGGAAAGCTAGAGGATAAAATGAGCTACTGTATACAAGTGAATTCTGGGGCCATCAAGGATTGTAGTTAAGAATACAAATATAAGAATGTACTTTCAGAATCTATAACAAAAGAATGTCACTTGTACAGGGTGCTGATAGTGGAGTGATATATGGGGACATAAAGTATAATTCAATGGAATCTGAATGGGTTAGTATTTTCATAGTTAGGTTTTCTTAATAGATAGAGGCCCACATAGCAGCTAACAAAGAATTAAACTTCCATCCTGAAGAGCCCTGCTAATTTCTCAAAAGATGCAAAATTCTCTGGAATATATGTCACACCTAAGAAAATAAAACAGGTCTGTATGCCAAGCCCTCAATATCAAGGCTTGAACTTATGAAACTTATTCCTTTAAAATGAAACCCCCTAATTACAATTAATGCCAAAGAATTACTTCCTGAAAACCCCTTTGTTACCCACATATCACCTTTTTCTCTCAGCCAAACTCAGCAAATACACACTACCTCCCCGTCCCCCAACATGGTACATGATTCCCAGAGATAATCCTCCCAGACACTGAAGGATTATTACCAAGCACTAACCAGTGATTCATTTGGAGAAAGACTTTGGCCAAAGAATGAAACATTAAATAAAAAAGAGCTTTTATAGCTAAGAGATTTCAAAGTGAGTCAAGAGTTCATTCTGGAGGTTATACTTATGCAGGTCTAAGACAGAGTTCACTAGTAGCCATAGTAATCAAAGTGTTAAAAAAAAGTTCTCCTGAATACTCATCCAAGTCACCTGGCGAGGAGACAATGATGGGCAACAGCCATCCCAGGGAATGGAGAGGGCCTCCATCTGCAGGCAGGATCATCCCACCCACCCTATCCATGGGATATAAGCCCTCTCTCACTTGGAGGTGGAGTGGACATCACCATCCCAGTCCCCTCAGGATTGGGGGAAGAACTATGGATTAGAGTGGACTTGATGGTATTATGTTGTACACATATGGTGATTCTAGCAATGGAAGAAATTATAACAATGAGGTGGAACCAGTTGGCCACTTGACACTTTTGGGGCAGGGAGGGGATGAGCAGTTGAAATACAGGGGCTTCTTTGGGATTTGGAGGTTGTACTGAGTACCTTTGTGGCAACGGATGTAGGCCATTTTAAAACAGCACACACACTCAGAACTGAGTGGGAGAGAGTGTGGTCTACGATGTGAACTGTGGTCTATGGTTGGTGGCAAGGCTCCAGGATGTGTAAGTCCATTGAGGGTGGTGGGCCACACTTGTGGGAGATGTTTGTGTGGGATGTGGTGGGAGGTGTGGGAGGTAGGCAACATGGGAATCCCAGTGGGTTCCATGTAATATTTTAGGTAATCTAAGCACCTTAAAAAAAAAAAAAAAAAAAAAATATATATATATATATATATATATAACATTTTTGTAAGCAAATGCATATATATGCATATATATTTATATATCATTTTACAAATATTGGTATGTATTGTGAAAATTTTGATTTTTACCCACAATAAAAATAAATAAATAAATAAATAAATAAATAAATAAAAGATCAGAAAAAAAAATAAGTTCTCCTGAAGACTCTAGGGATGTCTGGACACCAGAGGAAATGCACACAGCCTCATAAAATCAACATCCCTTCCGTAGAACTTATTTGGGAATTTATGAGAATCTATTTTCCAAATATAATATAATTATACTCATAATTCCTCTAATCATGATACTTCTACTCCTTTTATTTGAACCTATAATTCTCAAAATACCCATTAAATGTATATCTCTGAGCTTAAATCTTTTGGATTGCTCATATGCCAGTTGAGCCCTGAATCCCAGCAGAGTAATGTCCAACTCCTACTCTCCAGTTCTCCTGGATTGCCTCGGACAACCACCAAAATGATGATGGACAAGTCCCATTGCAAAAAACAAGGAGTATCTACAACTACAAGAAAAACAATTCATTCCATCTGCCCTCTCAGCATCAAACAGTCAGAAAGTACATTCCCAAGTCCCTCAAGATTGAAGAGTGAACAAACATAATGGGGGAGTATAATGACAGACCATAGAGATTTATTGTTATTGTAGTTATCTCATGTTAATGGAGAACTTGTAACATTGATATAAAAAATACTGGTTGCTGGTGTTTCAGTAGGGAGGGAGAGGGATGAATAGGTGGTAAACAGAACATATTTGTGTTTGTGATATTTTTCTGTATGATACTGTAATGATGGATCTATGACATCATGCATTTGTCAAGGCCTATGAAACTGTACAGCACGAAGTATAAAATAATGTAAACTATAGCCTTGGTGAGTAGCAATCCTCCAATATTGGTTCATCAAGTGTAACAAATGTACCACACTAATTTAAGATGTTCATTATAGAAGAAACTATGTGTGAGTGTGTGGATCGTTATATGGGAATTCCCTTTATTTTTGGTGGAATTTTTCAGTAAATATAAATCTAAAACCTCTCTAAAAATAAAGTTTATTATTTCAAAAAAATCTGCAATTCAAAATACAAGGCTAAAAATAATCTCTAAAGAATTTCTTAGAAGATGATGGATTAGAGAGATTCAAGACTCACTTTTCTCCCAGGACTGGCAGAAACTGCCTGGAAAAAAATGTTCTGGTGTATAGGGCACCAGGGGAATCCTGGACATCATCCAGAAGATAGTGGGTCAAATGAAAGAAATCTGGATGGGAAAATTCTTAAATACATTCTGCATTGGGTTTGAACTGAGAGGGTTACAAAAGTGTGCCATCTGCTGGTGGAAAAAGGAAGTGCATGAATGGAAATTAAAAATAAATAAATTAGAGAGGCTTTTTCAGGCTTTTACAACCTCCCTCCCCAAGGCCCTTGGAAATGGGATTGTAAACCATTAGTGAAACCATGGCTCAGATTTGAGCAACTAAACAGGGATAATCCTAAAATACTAGAATAGGTTGAATCAAGAATCAAAGAATAGCAGTAACAAACAGCCTCCACCACTAAATCCCTAAAGAAGAGAGAGAAACTGAGCATCAGTGTAAACTCACCATCATAATCAGATGCCTAGACATCAGAAAAAATTACAAACCATATGAAGAAAATGGAAGATATGGCCCAAGGAAAGAAATATATCAAAGCCCCAGATGAAACAACTAATTTGAGGTTCATGCAAATCTCCTAAATCAAATCAAAGAGTTTTTAAAAATATATGGCTAAAGAGATAAAGAACATCGAGAAGACACAGGGCAAAGACAAAAAAAAAAAAAAAAAGAATTTGAAAACCTGAATAGAAATATAACAGAGCTTATAGGAATGAAAGGCACAATAGGTGAGATAAAAAAGACCTTAGAGGCATACAAGAACAAACACAAAATGATAGAAGAAAGAGTAAGTGATGCAGAAGACAGAACAGCTGAAATTGAAGAGCCAGAACAGAGAGAGAAAAGAATTGAAAAAATTGTGCAGGACTCAGGGATTTGAAAGATAGTACAGAGCATAACAACATACATGACTTGGGAGTTCCAATTGGGGAAGTGAAGGGTAAAGGGGAAGAAGAGTATTTGAGAAAATAATGGCTGAAAATTTCTCAACTCTCATGAAAGAAATCAATTTACATATCCAGGAAGCACAGCTTACCCCAATCAGAATAAACCTGAATAAACCTACTCCAAGACACATCTACTCAGAATGTCAAATGCCAAAGAAAAAGAGAAAATTCTGAGAATGGCAAGGGAGAAGCAAACCATTACATACAAGGGATATCCAGTAAGACTTAATGAGGATTTCTTATCCAAAACATGGAGGCAAGCAGACAGTGGTATGATGTAATTAAGATACAGAAAGAGAAAAATTGCCAGCTGAGAATACTTTATCCAGCAAAACTGTATTTCAAATATGAAGGTGAGTTTAAAATGCTCACAAATAAACAGAAACTAAGAGAGTTCATAAAAAAGAATCCACCTTTACAGAAAGTTTTAAAAGGGAAAATACAGCCTGAAAGATAAAAGAGAGAGGCTTTGAGGAGAGTGTAGAAGTCAAGAATAACAGAAAGGATAACCAAAACAGTAAAAAGACAGACAAAAATAAGACATGACATATTAAATCCAAAGAATAAAATGGAGGAATAATGCATTTACAGTAATATCATTGAATGTGAATAGATTAAACTCCACAATCAAAAGATATTGATAGACAGAATGGTGGAAAAAAAACATGAGCCATCCATATGCTGCTTACAAGAGATTCACCTTAGATCCAGGGATACAAATATACTGAAAGTGAGAGATTTGGAAAAGATATTCCAAGCAAACTAACCAAAAAAGAGCAGGGGTATCTAAACTAATATTGGAGAGAACAGACTTCAAATAGAAAATGTATGAGACCAATAAGGCCACTATATATATAAAAGGCACAATCCACCAAGAAAAATAACAGTCATAAATATTTATGCATCTAACCAGGGTGCCCCCAAAATACATGAGGCAAATTCTGACAAAACTGAAGGGAAAAAGAGACATCTGACTCAAACAGTTGAAAACTTTAATACTCACTCTCATATTAGATAGAACAACTAGACAGATCAATAACTAAACAGAACTTGAACAATATGATAAATGAGCTAGACCTAAAAAACATATACAGAATGTTGCAACCCAAATAAGTGGGTTATTCATTCTTCTTAAGTGCTCATGGATCTTCTTCCAGGATAGACCACATGTTAGGTAACAAAGCAAGTTTCAATAAATATAAAAAGATTGAAATTATACAAAGCTCTTCTCAGATCATAATGGAGTGAAGCTGGAAATCAATAGTACATGGGAAATGGGAAAATTTGCAAATGTGTGGAGGCTAAATAATTAGTGGTCCAAAGAAGAAATTTTAAGAGAAATTGGTAATTATCTCAAAATAAATGAAAATAAGAACACAATATATCAAAAATTATGGGATACAGTAAAGGCAGTGATGTGAGGAAAATTTATAGCCCTAAATACCTACATTAAAATGAAGAAGAAAGAACTAAAATAAAAGACTTAACTGAACCGCTGAAGGAACTAGAAAAAAGAACAGCAAAACAATCCCAAAGCAAGCAGAAAGAAAGAAAAAAAGACTAGAGCAGAAATAAATGAAATTGAGAACAAAAAGAATAAGGAAAATCAACCAAATGAAAAGCTGGTTTATGAGATCAATAAAATTTACAAGCCACTAGCTAGATGAACAAAGAAAAAAGATAGAAGATGCAAATAAATAAAATCAGAAATGAAAAGGGGGAATGTTATGACTGACTTCACAGGAATAAAAAGGATCATATGAGGGTATTATAGGAAACAGCCAACAAATTAGACAACCTAGGTGAAATGGACAAATTCCTAGAAATGCACAATCTACACTTATTCTAAAAGAAATACAAGAACTCAACAAACAAATCAAATTTAAAGATATTGAATCAGTCAACAAAAATCTCCCAGCAAAGAAAATTCCAAAACCTGATGGCTTCACAGGTGAATTCTCCCAAAAATTTGAAAAAAAATTAATACCAATTGTGCTTAAACTCTTCCAAAAAATTGAAGAGGAGGGAAAATAATCCAATGCATTTTATGAACACATCACCCTAATACCAAAGCCAGAGAAAGATACTAAAAAAAAAAAAAAAAAGGAAAATTACAGACCAATCTCTCTAATGAACATAGATGCAAAAATTCATAACAAAATACTTGCAAATAGACTCCAACAGCATATTAAAGACGTACACCACAGCTAAGTAGGATTTATTCCTGATATGCAAAGAAAATCAATTAATGTAATACACCACTAACAAATTGAAGGAAAGAAATCACATAATCAGCTCAATAGATGCATAAAATGCATTCAACAAAAGCTAGCGTCCTTTCTTTATAAAATACTCCAAAAGATAGAAATAGAAGGTAAGTGGTCTATGGTTGGTGGCAAGGCTCCAGGATGTGTAAGTTCATTGAGGTTGGTGGGCCACACTGTGGGAGATGTTTGTGTGGGATGTGGTGGGAGGTGTGGGAGTTGGGCAACATGGGAATCCCAGTGGGTTCCGTGTGATATTTTGGGTAATCTAAGCACCTCTTAAAATATATGTATATATATATATATATATATAAATAACATTTTTGTAAGCAAATACACATATATGCATATATGTTTATATATCATTTTGCAAATGTTTGTATGTATTGTGAGAATTTTGATTTTTACCCATAATAAAAAAAAAATAAATTAAAAAAAAAAAAGAAGGTAAGTTCCTTGATATGATAAAAGGCATATATGATAAACACACAGCCAACATCGTTCTCAATGGGAAAGGTTGAAAACTTTCCATCTATGATCAGGAGCAAGACAAGGATGCACACTGTCATCACTGTTATTCAATATTGCATTGGAAGTTCTAGCAAGACTAATTATATGATAAAAAAGAATAAATGGCATCTAAATAGGAAAAGAGGAAATAAAGCTCTCATTATTCACGGATGACATGATCCTATATTTAGAAAATTCTGTAATATCTATGACAATAACACCTGAGCTAATAAACGAGGTTGGCAAAATGGAAGGATACAAGATCAATATGCAAAATTGAGCAAAGATTTTGTACACTCATATTGAGCAATATGAGGAGGAAATAAGGGAAAATTCCATTTACAAGGGCAACAAAAATTATCAAATACCTAGGAATTAATTTAACCAAAGATGTCCAGAACCTTTATTCAGAAAAATACACAACACTGCTAAGAGAAATGAAAGAAGACCTAAACAAATGGAAAGAAATTCCATGTTCATGGAAGACTAAATATCATGAAGCTGTCAATCTCACCCAAATAGATTTATAGATTCAATGAAATAGCAATCAAAATTCCAACAGTTTACTTTACAGAAGTAGAAAAGGCAATTACAAAATTTATTTAGAAGGGGAAAAAATACCCCAATAGCTTTCAAAAAAATCCTAAAAAAGAATGATGTGTGAGGACTGACACTGCCTGACTTTGAAATATAATGCAATGCTACAGTGATCAAAACAGCATATTAGTGGTGTAATGATAGACACAATGATCAGTGGAATAGACTTGAGAGTCCAGAGATAGACCCTCACCCTTAAGGCCAACTGGTTTTTGATAAACCTACCAAGTCCACATTACTGGGACAAAATTGTCACTTCAACAAATGATGCTGTGAGAACTGGGTATTCATAATCAAGAGAATGAAAGAAGACCCCTATCTCACTCTGTATTCTCAAAAGCATCCAAAGATCCAAACATAAAAGCCAGGAACATAAAACTATTAGAAGAAAATATAGAGAAACACGTTCAAAATATTATGGTATGTGGTTTCTTGGAATTTACACTCAAAGCACAAGCAACAAATGAAAAAAAATAGATAAATGGGACCCCCTCAAAATTAAACATTTATGCACCTCAAAGTACTTCATTGAAGGGGTGAAAAGGCAGCCAAGTCAATGGGAGAGACTATTTGAAAATCACATATCTAATAAGGGTTTAATATCCATGATATATAATGATATATAATGAAAGCTTAATATTCATGATATATAATGAGATGCTACAACTAACAACAAAAGGACAAATTACCTGATTAAAAAATGGACAAAAGACTTGAATAGATATTTGTCCAAGGAAGAAATAAAAATGCTGATAAAACACATGAAAAAAATGTTCAACATCACTAGTGATTAGGGAAATGCAAATCAATGCTACAATGAGATATCATTTCCCACCTAATAGAAAAGCCAATATTCACAAGTATTGGAGAAGATGTAGAGAGATAGGAATGCTTATTCACTTTTGGTAGGAATGTGACATGGTATGGCCACAGTGGAAATCTGTTTGGTTGTTCCTAAGGAAGTTGAATATAGAAAGACCATGTGATTCAGCAATACCACTACTAGGTATATACCCAGAAGAACTGAGAGCAGTGACACAAACAGACATCTGCACACTGCCATTCATAGTGACATTATTCACAACTGCCAAAAGTTAGAAACAACCCAGGGGTCCATTAACATATGAATGGATAAACGAATTGTGATGTATATATACCATGGAATATTATGCAGCTATAAGAAGAAATGAAGTCATGAAGCATATGGCAACATGGGTGAATCTGGAGGACATTATGTTGAGTGAAGCAAGCCAGATACAAAAGGATAAGTGTTGTCTGGTTTTCATATTATGACCTAATAGATTGTGGAAACTTGTGGAGTTAATAATTAGAATATAGGTCACCAGAAACTAGAATGTTAGAGAATGGAAAGTTGATGGTTAATCTGTGCAGAATTGGTAAAAATGTTGTTCCTAAATGTTTGGATATAAATAAAAATGGTAAATGCACATCATAGTGTTTGTAACTGGCAGAGCTAATATATGGTTATGACAGTGATTGAAAGGGAAAGTCTAAAGTCATGTATATTATTAGAAGGATAGCTAAAAGTGTAACATGTGAATCTATAGCATAGTGAAATCTCATGTGAAATATAAGTATTGGTAATATTGAATATATAACTGTTTTTCTTTGAAACTAAACAAATGTACATTAATGTTATAAGTTGTTAATATCAGGCAAAAATACAACTAAAGAAAACTATGGACAGTAGTGGTTAGTAATATATTAATAATCTTCCTTTAAGCATAAAAATAAAGGAAACATACTAAGTGAAAGAATCTAGACAAAAGATACTATTGTTTGACTCCATCTATACAAAAGTATATACAAATAAGTCAGACAGAAACAGAATAGCAGATATGTACAGCAAGTGAATTATAGAGAGATTGAGAGATGATTATTTAGGAGTAGATATTTTGTTTGTTTTTGTTTTATTATTATTATTAGAATAATGAAATGCTCTAATAATGATTGAAGGATGAATGTACAGCTATGTGATTATAACAAATACCATTGATTGTACATTTTGTAAAGATTGTATGCTCTATTAATATTTAGCAATAAAATTGAGTTGTTAAAAAACTATTTTTTTTCAAATTTAAAAAAAGGCTAAAAACATAACCAACCCCAAAAATGGGTTTGAATAAGCACTTCACAGAGGAAGATATATGAATTATCTAATAAGCTCATGAAAAAGTGTGCAATATTACTAGAAATGAGTGAAATACATATTAAAAGCATCATGAGATCAAATGTGCATTACTCAGTCACTGTGCTTGCCTTTGCAAGATGTACATAGTCCAAGATATGTCCTCAGTGTGGTAAAGCAAGAATGCAGGACATGGAGATCAAAAAACTGAACAGGAAAGTCAAATTCAGTCATTTTCAAACTATTTTTTCACAAAGACCACTTACAGAAGAATCCATTAAATCAACTGTAAAATGGTAATAAAATATCAATATCTATTTCTTTCATATGTTTAAATGTATTATATTTACTTATTATAAAATCAATCATGTAAATATGAGAAATGATGGGCTACTTCTTAAGGGATACAATTTTAAACCTCCCTAAGACATGAAAGAAGATCTAAATGAAACATCTACATGTCCATTGATAGGAAGTCTATATTGAAAATAGGTTAGTTTGTTCCAAATTACTCTATAAATTAAATAAAGTTCAAACTAAATCTCACCAGGATTTTTAAATGAAAACCTGACAAGGGATCTTCAAATCCATATGGAAGACCTCAGCTTCAGGTCATGCCAAAATAACTGGTACCAGACTTACCCTCCCATTCTAAAAAAAAAAAAAAAAAAAAAAAAAAAAAGGCAATTTGGTAAAATATATTAAGCAACAGTTTTTAGACATTGGACAAAACTGTGAGACAAGGAAAGGAAATAAATGCAATATGTGTTATTATTGTCCTGGCTTTCAACTTGGCAGCACATTCAAGAATGTGCCATAGGAAGGGGAAACAATAGAATATCACATGAGTCTCACTCAGTGAAGGAGTCTGAGATGAGTGTTTGCAGAGGCTAGGGCAACTGGAAATTTCATGTAAGATTACCAGAAAGGATAGGAGTTCACAGAAAATGTTCTAGAAATGCAAATAGGGCTGTCTTTAGTCTGTGACATATAATGAAAAACTTTAAGACTGTGCAAAGAGGTACTAGGTACCTGTAAGAGAGAAAATTCTCCGAGTTATACACTGCTAAGATAAATTTCAGTTCTGACCAGACAGAGTGGAGAGGTCTCACTGAACACCCAGGCCATTCACTAGAAACTTCAGAAGGGAAACAACATAGTATTAGGAATAAACTATGCCTAGAATGAAAGTACTCTGGATCTGCCTATCAAAACCTATGAAAAAGCCCAAAAAAGGTCAAGTTCCTCTGCAAATAAGTTCCTCCCAAATAAATCTCAAAACTCATTAAGAGAAGACAACAGAAATTCAGATATTCAAAAGGAAACATTTGCAATGCCCATCATTCAATACAACTTACTAAGCATGAGAAAAAGGAAAATGTGACATATACCAGGAGAAAAATCAATCAATAGAAACAGACCAAGCAATGACAGACATAGAATTAGCAGAGAAGAACTTTAAAACAGCTATTTAAAAACATGTGAAAGGTTATAAAAGATACATAAACATAATGAGAAGAAAAGTAGAGGATATAAAGAAAACATTGGAATTTCTAAAGTTAAGAAATACAATATGCGAATATGCATGAAAGATATACAAAATCATTCAAAGGATCGGGGGATGGGGAAGGGTCACGATGGGTGGATAATCACACAATAAATGAGGGAATCTGAATTCCTAGCCTGGAGAGCTCTGCCACAATCTCCAAGGGAGCAGCAATAGTCCTCTGAGTGTAGGCACAGTGCCTTTCCAAATAGGATGACCCACTGTTGTTTTTTTCTCTGATGTGTTTTTTTTTTTTTTTTATTTGATGACTACCCTTGTGAGTTTTTGCTCTTGTAAATGAGACTTAGCCTGCATTTGTGGGGTGCCTAAGGGTTGCCACCTGAGAGCCTCCTTGTTGCTCAAATGTGGCCTCTCTCTAAGCCAAACTCAGCATATGATTGCATTACCTTCCCCCCAACGTGGGACATGACTCCCAGGGATGAGCCTCCCTGGCAACGAGGGATTAATACCAAGTGCCAACTGGCAGCTTTTTGGCAAACCTGAATCTTAAAGCAAATGAGTCACAAAAGAAAAGAATAGTGAACTTGAAGCCATAGAAATATGAGATATCCATTGCTAAGACTAATCTCTTTTATTGGTTGTAGACACCATCAGTTGTAGATATAATCAACTGACTATAAATGCAAATCCATCTATGAAATACCCTGACAGTGACAATCTGGTCATATCTCACTTGGCCAAACAATTGCTCACAATGACCTGGCCGAAATGACAAGTGAAATAACCATCACAATGTACCCCTTATATACTTGGCAGCCATACACATCTCCTTAAACCACATTTACTTCCAAATAAAAACCATAACACAGTCTTCCTTCCACCTAACATAATACAACTGTCCTACATACAACTGAAAACACTAACCTTTTCCCCAGAAAAGGATGCAAGTCCTTGTGTGATATTCACTCTTATCCTTGATAACCTATAACTTAAATACTATGACATAAAGTTAATACAATTTATTTTATATAATAAAGGCATAAGATAGGGAAGAAAACAGAAATAATTAAGTATGTATATAGAAATATAACTTTTAGAAAATAAGGAAGACATATTCATTGGTCAATCTGTCTGTCCTTATGCTAGTACCAAGCTTTTTTTTTTTTTTTTTACCACTGTAGCTAAAAAATATGCTTTAAAATAAGGAAGTGAGAAAGTAAAAAAAAAAATTATCTGGCTTTGCAAGAAACATTAATGGAGCCTCACAGCCAGAAAGAAAAAGTCAGGAGAGAGAGAGTTGGAGGAGGGAGTAGAAGGGTAGACTATCAGAAAGGATAGTCAAAAGTGTGAAAAAAAAAAAAACTAGACAAAAATAAGATATGACATATGAAAGCCGAAGAATAAAATGGTAGAAGCAAATGATGCATTAACAGTAATATCATTGAATGTGAATGGGTTAAATGCCACAATCAAAAGATATAAACTGACAGAATGGATAAAAAAACATGAATTATCCTTAAGCTGTCCACAAGAGACTCATCTTAGATCCAGGGACATAAATTGGCTGAAAGTGAAAGATTAGATAAAGATATTCCACACAAACTGTAACCAAAAAAGTGCTGGAGTATCTATACTTATATTGGACAAAATAGACTCTAAATGCATAAAAAATGTATAAGAGTTGCAGAAAGTCATTATATATAATAATAGGGACAATCCACGAGAAAGAAGTAACAGTCATAAATAATTATGCACCTAATCAAGGTGACCCAAATTACATGAAGCAAACTCCAGCAAACTTGAAGGGAAACAGGGTGTGTGGAAACAAACTTGAGTTCTTCACCTCTAATATTTGATGCATAACTACTCTTCAGAGAAAATTCAAGATTATTGCTCTGACAGATGACAAACATCCTTAGAAATGCAGAGCTGGCAACTCAAACTACTCCCTAATAGTGAACACACTACCTGGAATAAACTATCTGTGTCTTATTCTGACAGTTCTCATCATATGATAAATGTAGTAAAGATTATGTTACTTGGAGCTACTGAAGAATTAAATGTTGGAAAAATTGGATAAATAATACAAACAATAAAAAGCAACACATAACAAAAATGTAAAAATGGAAAATAAAAAATAAAAAATAAAAAAACACTTAAAAATCAACACATGTTAAAAGGAGTAATAAAAGTCAAAGTGAAAAAAAAATTGAAGGGAAAAATAGACATACTACAATAATAGTTGGAGACTTCAACACAATTTTGTCATTAGATAGAACAACTAGACCAAAGACCAGGAAAGAAATAGAATGTGAACAATATTACAAATGAGCTAGACCTAACAGACATATATAGAATGTTACATCCCAAATCAGCAGGTTTTACATTCTTCTCAAGTTCTCATGGATATTTCTCCAAGATAGATCATATGGTATGTCACAAGGCAGGTCTCAATAAATATAAAATTCTTGAAGTTATACAAAGCAACTTCTTAGATCATAATGGAAGATGCTGGAACACAGAATAGATGGGAAAGGGGGAAAATTCACAAGTGTGTGAAAGCTAAACAACATAATCTTAAATGGGAATTGTAGGAAGAAATTGTAAGAGAAATTTGTGTATATCTTGAGGTGAATAAAAATGGGAACACAATCTATCATAACTTATGGGATACAATAAAGACAGTGCTCAGAGGTAAATTTATAGCTCTATATACCTATATTGAAAAAGAAGAAAGAGCTAAAATCAAAGATGTAACTGAACCCTTAGAGAAACTTGAGGAAAAAGAAACAGTGAATTAATCCCAAAGCAAACAGAAGGAAAGAAGCCATACTAAGAAAATGGAAGAAATGGCCTAAGTAAAGAAATACATCAAAGGACCATATGGGAAATAGAATTTGAGAAAACTAATCAACAAGATTCAAGAAAACTTCAAAAATCAAATTAATGAGTTGAAAGGAAATATGGCTAAAGTGATAAATGACATCAAGAAGACATGGAGTGAGCACAAAGAAGAATGTGAGAATATGAACAGAAAAATAAAAGAGCTCATGGGAATGAAAGACATCACTGGTGAGATAAAAAAAACATGTTGGAGGCATACAAGAGCAGACACAAAGTGATAGAAGAAAGAATAATTGATCCAGAAGACAGACATGTGGAAATTGAAGAGAGATGAACAGAGAGAGAAAATAACAGAAAAAAATGAATGCAATGATAACACGAAGTTTAACAACATATGTGTCATGGGATTTCTAGAAGGAGAAGAGAAGGGAAACGGGGCAGAAAGAATATTTGAGACAATAATGGCTGAAAATTTCCCAATGCTCATGAAAGAAATGAATTTTCATGTCCAAGAAGTGCAGCATACCTCAATGAGAAAAAAATCCTAATAGACCTACTCATATACTACACACACACACAAACACACACCATATACTATATATATACTACTACATATACTAGTTAGAATGTCAAATGTCAGAGAGAAAGAGAAAAATCTGAGAGCCGCAGGGAGAAGCAAACCATCGCATATAAGGGATGCCCAGGAAGATTTAGTGTGGATTTCTCATTAGAAATCATGGAGGAAAGAAGACAGTGGTATGATATAATTAGGATACAGGAAAAGAAAAATTGTCACCTGAGAATTCTTTATCCAGC
>JAKSZT010053875.1:1267835-1310243 GCA_026826555.1 Tolypeutes matacus
TTTTTTTTTTTTTAATTATGGATAAAAATCAAAATTTTCACAATACAGACCAATATTTGTAAAATGATATATAAATGTATATGCATATATGTGCATTTGCTTACAAAAATGTTATTTATATATATGTTTTAAAAGGTGCTTAGATTACCTAAATATTACACGGAAACTACAGGGATTCCCATGTTCCCCACCTCCCACACCTCCCACAACATCCCACACAAACATCTCTCACAAATGTGGCCCATCACCCTCAATGGACCTACACATCCTGGGACCTTGCCATCAACCATAGACCACAGTTCACATCGTAGACCACACTTTCTCCCACACAGTTCTGAATGGTGTGTGCTGATTTAAAATGGCCTACATCCATCGCCACAATGGCACTCAGGACAACCCCCAAGTCCTGAAAAAGCCCCTGTATTTCAACTGCACATCCCCTCCCTGCCCTGAAAGTGTCCAATGGCCACCAGCTCCACCTCACTGTTATAATTTCTTCCATTGCTAGAATCACCATATGTGTACAACAGAATACAATTAAGTCCACTCTAGTCCATAGCTCTTCCCCCAATCCTGAGGGGACTGGGATGGTGATGTCCACTTGACCTCCAAGTGAGAGAGGGCTTATATCCCATGGATAGGGTGGGTGGGATTATCCTGCCTGCAGCTTTATGCTGTCTCCATTCCCTGTGATGACCATTACCCATTGTTGTCTCCTTGCCAGGTGAATTGGATGAGTCCATTGAGCTGTATGTAGGGTAGGAGTTGCAGTTCCACCGAGATTCCACACACACCTGGCACATAGGTAGGCCAGAGGCTCCAGTCTCTGGAAGTACACCTAAAAACTCCAGCCTCACATATAGGTTTGAATAGAAGGGACTGATGAACCATGTGCAGGGAGGACTTATTTGAGTCCAATTCTGTCACTCTTAGGAGCACAGATTCCAAAATAGAGCCCACTGATAAGGCATCAGTCTCTGGGGCTATCCCCCCTTATATAGGACCTGGGTGTCTTCAGAGCTCTCAGGAGCCTCTCTGTGTGGGGTGATATGTACTTTGGTGTTCTATGAGATCCTACTGAGGTGTGCATAAACGTTACCTCTGGGATGACCTCCCAAAACTCTTTAAAGTCTCTTAACCACTTGAACTCATTTGTCTTTACCTTTTCCCCCTTTTATTCAAGGTCTTTTTCCAGTCGTGTTGCCAGTTGGCACTTGGTATTAATCCCTCATTGCCAAGGAGGCTCATCCCCGGGAGTCATGTCCCATGCTGGGGGGAAGGTAATGCAATCATATGCTGAGTTTGGCTTAGAGAGAGGCCACATTTGAGCAACAAGGAGGCTCTCAGGTGGCAACCCTTAGGCACCCCATAACAGTAGGCTAAGTTTCAGGTACAAGAGCAAAGACTTATAAGGGTAGTCATCAATAACAAGAACTCATCAGTGGGCCATCCTCTTTTGACAGACACTGTCACTGCACTCGGAAGACTGTTGCTGCTCCCTTGGAGAATGTGGCAGAGCTCTCCAGGCTCGGAATTCAGATTCCTTCATTTATTGAGTGAAGGTCTACCACCATGACCGTGCCTCATCCTTTGATCATTTGAACAATTTTGTATATCTTTCACATATATTCAGATGAACTTACTCCCATGAATCCCTCCTCCCAGACACCCCCCACCAATAATCCTCTGCAGCACCCATTGTAACCCTTCTGTGATCTAAATCTTCCCTGAACATGTAGCCCATATAATAATCAAATACACTTAATAGGAAAAAGAAACAACAATGATAAGCTTAAATGCAAGAGATAAACACAAGGAAACTCAGGGAAAAAAAAACAAAAAAACAATCAAATAAAAAACAAAACAAAATATAACTAGTGGATTGGGACATTCAAAAAATTGGAAAAAAAAAGAAATGCCTTTAAAAAATTATTCTTTTTTCCTTTTATCACCGTATTATCGGATGTCTGGTGTACCGTGACACCTTCCCCCCCCACCCTGCCGCCAAATCCCCAGTGTCTCCCAAATTTTCATTTAATTTTCAAAGAAGTTTTAGGTCACAGCAAAGTCACACATGGAATACCAGAGACACCCAGATACCAAACCACCCCCCCTTCCCCACCCCATATTACCCCCCTTTTTTTGGATGTTAGCATTGTTATAACTGTTATACAGATAGCAACATATAGCAACTAAACATTGTCAATGGTTTACAGTAGAATTTACAATTTAAACAATACAGTTTAATAAGTTTTGATGATATTTACCATGTCCTGTGTCCATTACTGTAAGGTAATGAAAAACCTTTCCCATGACCACTAAATACCCCATTAGATCTTAACTGTTCCTTCCTCCCCCTCCCCCTGGGGCATATGATCATGGAATGACAAGATTCATATTTACATACCTTGGGTATTCCAACCTGCCCTTCCAAATCTACCCACCTGTGAACTCTGCACCACCACACCCAGGAATATCACTACCCATCTGTCTTGTTCTTCAATATGCAACTATACTCTATCCCATTACCATAGATTATATCCATATGGGTGATGGCTCACAGCCTACTCTTCTCTTTCTCTCCCTTGGTAACCTATCTTTCAGACAATGGTTCTCAGCGACTGCTCACTTTCCTCAGTTCAAATCAGTGAGGCCATATACTCTTCATCCTTCAATGCCTGGCTTGCTTCACTCAACATAAGGTCTTCAAGGTTCATCCATGCTATTCCACATGTTAGCACTTTATTCCTTCTTACAGCTGAGTAATATTCCATTGTATGCATATACCACATTTTGCTTATCCATTCATCTGTTGATGGACACTGGGGCTGATTCCAACTTTTGGCAATGGTGAACAATGCCACTATGAACATTGGTGTGCATATATCTGTTTGTGTCTTTGCTTTTAGTTCTTCTGGGTATATACCCAGCAGTGGAATTGCTGGATCATACGGAAAATCTATTGTAAGTTTTCTGAGGAACCACCAAACTGTCCTCCACAGTGGCTGGACCATACCACAGTCCCACCAGCAGTGGATGAGGGTTCCTATTCCTCCACATCCTCTCCAACATTTAGTGTCTCCTGTTTTTTTAATAGCTGCCATTCTGGTGGGTGTAATATGGTATCTCATTGCAGTTTTGATTTGCATTTCCCTGATAGCAAGTGATGTTGTGCATTGTTTCATGTGCTTTTTAGCCATTTGTGTTTCTTCCGTAGAGAAGTGTTTTTTCAGGTCACTTGCCCATTTTTTAAATGGGTTATTTGTCTTTTTATTTTCAAGGTGTAGGATTTCTTTATATATGCAGGACATTAGGCTCCTATCAGATATATGGTTGCCGAATATTTTCTCCCATTGGGTAGGCTGCCTTTTTATTTTCTTAATAACATCCTTTGAGGTGCAGAAGTTTTTAATTTTTATGAGATCCCATTTATCTATTTTTTCTCTTGCTGTTCGTGCTTTGGCTGTGAAGTTCATGAAACCATTTCCTATTATAAGGTCCTGTAGATGCTCCCCTACATTATCTTCCAAGGTCTTTATCATTTTGGCTCTTATATTTAAATCTTTGATCCATCTTGAGTTGATTTTTGTATAAGGTGTGAGATGGTATTCTTCTCTCATTCTTTTGGATAAGAGGTTCATTTTCAATCCAGATTAACAAACAAGAACAATTAAACTAACAACTGCTTGGCAAGACTAACAAAGAAAAAAGAGAGAAGATGCAAATCAATAAAATCAGAAATGGATTGGAGGAAGTTATGACTGACTGCACAGGAATAAAAAGGATCATAAGAAGATAATATGAGAAACTGTATGCCAACAAGCTAGACAATGTAGATGAATTGGAAAAATACATAAAAATGCACAAAAAACCCTACACCGATACTACAAGAAATACAAGGACTTAACAAACCCATAACATTTAAAGAGATTGAATGACTCATCAAACATCAAACATCTCCCATAAAGGATCAGATGGCTTTACATGTAAATTCTACCAAGCATTTCAAGAAGAATTAATATCAATCTGGCTTAAAATCTTCCAAAAAATTGAAGAGGTGGGATAATTACCCCACACATTTTTTCAAGCTAACATAACCCTAATACCAAAGCCAGATGAAAAGATTACAAGAAAGGAAAATTACAGATAAATCTCTCTAATGAACATTGTATTAGTCAGCCAAGGGGGTCCTGATGCAAAATACCAGTAATCAGTTGGTTTTCATAAATGATGTTCATTGGTGTAGAAACTGATAGTTACCAGGCCATAAAGCATAAGTTACTTCCCTCACCAGTCTATTGCCATATGTTGGAGCAAGATGGCTGCCAATGTCTGCATGGATTCAGGCTTCCTGATTCCCCCTCATCCCGGAGTTTGTTTTCTTCTGGTCTCAGCTGCCCTGCTCTCTCCACAAGGCCTGCTGCAGACTATCAGACCACCAGCTATGACTCTCTACCTGGGGATCAATTCTCTCCCTGCTCCTCTGTATGCTTACTTCCTGTGCTCTAACTCAAAACTCCAACCTCCCTTCTCTGTGGTGTGGTTTCTCTGTGAGTTCCTGCCCACTAAGGGGGCAAGGATGCAATGTCCTAATGAGGTTGCCCTATCAAAGCCTTAGTCATTATTTAATCAAGTAAAAGTGAAACCTCAGAATCCAATATAATCTAATATGCCCATAGGAAAAGACCTGTTCATGAATATAATCCAATATTTATTTTTGGAATTCATAAAAAATATCGAACTACCCCAAAGATAGATGCAAAAATTCTCAAAAAATACTTGCAAATAGAATACAACAGCGTATCAAAAGATTTATACACCATGACCAACTGGAATTTATTCCTGGTATGTGAGGTGGTTTAACATAAGAAAATCAGTTAATGTAATACACTGCATTAACAAATTGAAGGAAAAATATCACATAATCATCTCAATGTACACAGAAAATATTCAATAAAATCCAGCATTCTTTTTTGATGAAAACAATTCAAAAGATAGTAATAGAAGTAAAATACTCAATCTGATAAAAAGCATATATGAAAAACCCACAGCCAACAACATACTCAGTGGGAAAAGGTTGAAAACTTTCCCTCTAAGATTCAGAACAAGACTAGGATGCCCACTGTCACCATTGTTATTCAATACTTTATTAGAAGTTCTAGCTAGAGCAATTAGAAAAGAAAAAAAAAAAATTAAAGAGATCCAAATAGGAAAAGAGGAAGTAAAACTCTCACTCTTTGCAGATGACATGAACCTGTATTTAGGAAATTCTGAAATATCCATGACAAAACTATTGGAACTAATAAATGAGTTCAGCAAAGTAGCAGGATACAAGTTCAACACACAAAAGTCAGTAATGTTTTCATACACTAGTACTGAACAATCTGAGGAGGAAATAAGGGAAAATATTCCATCTACAATAGCAATAAAAAGATGAAAATACCTAGGAATTATAGAACTATAAGACCTATATGCAGGAAACTACAAAACAATACTAAAAGAAATTTTAAAAGACCTAAACAAAGGGAAAGATATTCTGTGTTCATGGATTGGAAGAATAAATATCATGAATATGTTGCTCTTACCCAAACTGATTTCTAGATTCAATTCAATACCAACCAAAATTCCAATAGCTTACTTTATAGAACTAGAAAAAGCAATTACCAAATTCATTTGGAAGGGAAAGTGTACCCAAATAGCCAAAAGCATTCTAAAAAAGAAAAGTAACAAGGGAGGAATTTCTCTGCCTGACCTTGAAACATTTTCAAAGCTACAGTGGTGAAAACAGCATGGTAATGGCATAAAGGTAGACACTACAATCAGTGGAATAGAATTGTGAGTCCAAAAATAATGCCTCATCTCTATGGCCAACTTGTTTTTGACAAACCTACCAAGTCCATGATAATGAGACAGTCTCTTAAAAAATGGTGCTGGGAGAACTGGTTATTCATAACCAAAAGAATGAAAGAGGACTCTTATCTCACTCCCTAAACAAGAATCAATTCAAAATGTATCAAAGATCTAAATATAAAAGCCAAGACCATAAAATTGCTAGAAGAAAATGTAGGGAAACATCTTCAGGAACTTATAGTAGGTCATGGTTTCTTAGGCCTCAAACCCAAAGGACATGCAACAAAAGAATAAAAGATAAATGGGACCCCCTCAAAATTTAACACTTTTGAACTTCACAGGACTTTGTCCAAAGGGTAAAAAGGCAGCTGACTCAATGGGGAAAATATTTGGAAATTACGTGTCTGATAAGGGTTTAATTTACAGGATATATAAAAAGTTGTCACAACTCAACAATAAAAAGACAAAAGACCCAATTTAAAAATGGGTGACAACGATGGGCAACGGCCATCCCAAGGAATGGAGAGGGCCTGCATCTGCAGGCAGGATCATCCCACCCACCCTATCCATGGGATATAAGCCCTCTCTCACTTGGAGGTGGAGTGGACATAACCATCCCAGTCCCCTCAGGATTGGAGGGAGAACTATGGGCTAGAGTGGACTTGATGGTATTCTGTTGTACACATATGGTGATTCTAGCAATGGAAGAAATTATAACAATGAGGTGGAGCCAGTGGCCACTTGACACTTTTGGGGCAGGGAGGGGATGAGTAGTTGAAATACAGGGGCTTCTTTGGGATTTGGAGGTTGTCCTGAGTACCGTTGTGGCAACGGATGTAGGACATTTTAAATCAGCACACACTACTCAGAACTGTGTGGGAGAGAGTGTGGCCTACGATGTGAACTGTGGTCTAAGGTTGGTGGCAAGACCCCAGGATGTGTAAGTCCATTGAGGCTGGTGGGCCACACTTGTGGGAGATGTTTGTGTGGGATGTGGTGAGAGGTGTGGGGGATGGGCAACATGGGAATCCCAGGGGGTTCTGTGTAGTATTTTCGGTAATCTAAGCACCTCTTAAAATGTATTTATATATATATATAAATAATTAAAATAAAGTGGAAACAGAGAGATGGAGATGTGAGGAATTTTCTTGTTTATTGTTTGTCATTTTTTGTTTGCTATTATTGTTGAAATAATGAAAATATTCTAATAATGATTGAAATGATGAATGCACAACTATGAGATTATACCAAATACTATTATTGTACACATTGAATAAATTGTATGCTTTGTTACTATGTACCAATAAAATAGATTTGTTTAAAAAAAAAATGGGTGAAAGACTTGAATAGACATTTGTCCAAAGGAGAAATATTAATGGCAAAAAAATCACATGAAGAAATGCTCAATATCACTAATGATTAGGGAAATGCAAATAAAAACTACAATGAAATATAATTTCACACCTATCAGAATGGCCATTATTGAAAAGACAGAGAACTACAAGTGTTGGAGAGGATGTGGAGACATAGGAATACTTAATCACTGTTGATGGGGGTAGAATGGTACAGCCACTGTGGAGGACTGTATGGCAGTTCCTAAAGAAGTTGAATGTAGACTTGCCACATGACCCTGCAATACTGTTAATGGGAGTATATCCAGAAGAACTGAGAGCAGCAACATGGATGGATATTTGCACACCAATGTTCATAATGGCATTATTCACGATTGCCAAAAGTTGGAAACAACCCATGAGTCCATCCACTGAAGAATGGATAAACAAAATTCGGTGTTTTCACATGATGGAATATAATGCAGGTGTAAGAAGAAATGAAGTCATAAAGCATATGACAACATGGATGAATGTGGAGGACATTATGTTGAGCACAGCAAGCCAAAAATGAAAGGACAAATACTTTATGATTATGTTACTATGAACGAAATATATTGTGTAACATATTGTATGGTTTTAAACAAAAATTATATGTATCCAGTACATTTAATTGAGAAATATTTGTTTTAATTCAACTGTGTTTTCTTTTTATTTTTAAATCATTGTTTATATTTTCAATTATTAAATGTACAAAATAAATTTCAGAAATAGTTGGGAAAAAATCCTCCCAAGAAGAGTACAGGACCAGATGGTTTCACGTGTGAATTTTACCATCATTCCAGAAATAGCTAACACCAATCCTGCTTAAACTCTTCCAAAAAATAGAAGTGGAGGGAATATTGCCTAACTCATTCTAGGATGCCAACATCACCATAATACCAAAGCCACATAAAGACACAACAAGAAAAGGAAACTACAGACAAACCTCTCTAATGAAATTGGATGCTAAAATCATCAACAAAATACTTGCTAATTCTATTAGCAAGAAATGAATTATACACCATGACTAAGTTGGTTTCATTCCTGGTATACAAGGATGGTTCAACATAAGAAAGTAAATCAATGCAATACACCACAAACAGATCAAAAGAAAAAAAAATATTTGACAAAATACAGCATTCTTTCTTGACAAAACACTTCAAAAGTTAGAAATAGAAGAGGACTTCCTCAACATGATAAAGGGTATATATGAAAAACCCAAAGCTTATATCATATTCAATATTGAAGTGATAAAGTCTTTCCTTCTAAAATCTGGAGCAAGACAAGGGTGCCCACTGTGATCACTCTTATTTAACATTGTGTTAGACATACTTGCTTGAACTCTTAAGCAAGAAAGAGATATAAAAGTCATACAAACTGGAAAGGAAGAGCCAAAAATTTCACTATTTACATAAGACATGATCCTATACTTAGAAAGCACTGAAAAATCTACAGCAAATCTTCTAGAACTGAAAAATGAGTTCAGTAAGGTGGCAGGATATAAGATCAACACACAAATCTGTAGCAGTCCAGTACATCAGTAATGAGCAACCTGAGAAGGAAATCAAGAATAAAATCCATTTACAATAGGAACTAATAGAAAAAAAAAATACCTAGGAATAAACTTATCTAAAGATGTAAAGGAGTTACGCACAGAAAGCTACACAACATTGTTAAAGGACATCAAAAAATACCTAAATAAATGGGAGAACATTCCATGTTCATAGATTGAAAGACTCAACATCATTATGATGTCTGTCCTACTCATATTTATTTATAGATTCAATGCAATCCCAATAAAAATTACAACATCTTTTTCCTGAAATGGAAACGTTAATTATGAAATTTATTTGGAAGGGCAAGTGGTCCCAAATAGCCAAAAACATATTGAATAATACAAAACAAAATTGGAGGAATCATGCTACCTGACTTTAAAGTATAATACAAAGCTATAGTGATCAGAACTGCATGATATTGGCACAAGGATAGACATACTGACCAGTGGAACTAAACTGAGAATTCTGATATAGGTCCTCATATGTACAGTCAACTGATATTTGACGAGGCCACCAAGCCCACTCAACTGGGAGAGAATGGCCTCTTCAACAAATGGTGCTTGGAGAAATGGATATCCATATCCAAAAAAAATGAGAGAGGTCACTATCTCACACCCTATACAAAAATTAATTCAAGATGGATCAAAGAAATAAATATTAAAGCCAAGACCATAAAGCTCCTAGATGATGATATAAGGAAACATCTACAAGACATTGTAGTAGGAAATAAGTTGATGAACATTATACCCAAAACTCAAGCAAAAATTTAAAAAAATAGATAAATGGGACCTCCTCAAAATTAAAAGCTTTTCACTTCAAAGGAGCTTGTCAAGAAAGTGAAAGGGAGCCTACTCAATCGGAGAAAATATTTGGTAACCATCTATCTGACAGGGGCCTAATATCCAGCATATATAAAGAAACTGATATCTCAAAAGTGAAAAGACAAACAAGTCATTTTTAAAATGGACAAGAGATTTGAATAGACACTTCTACAAAGAAGAAATACAAATGGCTAAATAGCACAATAAAAGATGCTCAACATCATTAGTTATTAGGGAAATACAAATCAAAAGTACAATCCATCTGACAGACCTGGAGCAGTTAATGTCTGCTGCTAAGGTTTCCACTACAGATGCAAGAAAAAAAAAGCTCCTTGTGCTTTCTGTGCATCTGTCTGGTTGTGGCAGCCAAGTTTGAGTGGGGGGAATACAGAAAATTTTGAAAATGTGGGGAGGGGGAAATAATCTTTGCAACTCAAAAGTAAACTTAAAACGAGCAAATAGCATTTTTACTAAAAAAAAAAAAGTTATGTGCTTTAACTATTCTAAAGAATTAATTAATTAAAATAAAATGCAACTGTTTTATGGTACAATTTTATTAGTAATCTGCCACCTGGGACCTAGAAAGAGCTTCTATTTCTAATCCATTATAAGTCCCTTCCACAGTACCCAGATTCCTTGTCCTGCTCAACCAAGCACCACTAATGATAAGAAGTTACATTTTGGTTATTAAAACTGGGTACTAAAAATACTATTAATATAACCTATGGACTATAGTCAACAGCAATACTGTAACATTCTTGCATCAATGCCAAAGATGCACTGTGTTAATAATAAGGGGGTATGGAAAAATATGTCAAATGTATGCTATGGGCCATAGTTAGTGGTAATAGTCTGATGATATTATCTCATCATTTGTAACAAATGTTCCACAATGGTGTGCTGTGTTGGATAATGGTTGTTGTATGGGAATTCTACACAAGTGCATGATTGTTTTGTAGTTCACAACTTATGTAATAAAAATATATTTTTAAAAAATTGAAACTACAATGAAGGAAGTGGATGTGGCTCAAGTGACTGAGCCCCTGCCTAACACAGAGGAGGTCTGTGGTTTGGTTCCCAGTGTCTCCTAAATAAGAAAGTGAGCTGGCATGATGGGCTGGTATGGCAAGCTGACACAACAAGATGATGCAACAACAGACTCAAGAAAAAACTCAATGAGAGACACAACAAAGCAGGAAATGGAGGTGGAGTAAGAAATTAGGTACTTTCCTCCCACATTGGAGGTCCCAGGTTCACTTCCTGATGCCTCCTAAAGAAACAAACAAACAAAAAAGATGAAGACACAGCAAGTGTAAACAATGAAGGGGTGGGGAGAAATAAATAAGTAAAATAAATCTTTAAAAAAATAACAATAATATATCATCTTACAACTATTACACTGGTGGCTATTAAAAACAGAGAACTACAAGTGTTGGAAAAGTTGTGGAGGAAAGGGAATGAACACTCATCCACTGATAGTGGGAATGTAGAATAGTGCAGCAGTTGTGGAGGATGGTTTGCAGTTCTTCAGGAAGCTAACTATATAATAGCCATATGGCCCAGCAATCCCACTTCTCAGTATATACCCAGAAGAATTGAAAGCAGAAACATGAACAGATATATGCACACCAATGTTCATAACAGCATTATTCACTATTGCTAAAATTTGGAAGCACCTCAAGTGTCCATCAACAGATGAATGGATAAGAAAATTGTGGTATATACATAAATGGAATATTACTCAGCTGTAAGAAGGAAGGCAATATTAACACATAGGACAACATGGATGAATCTTGAACACCTTATGTTGAGTGAAGTGAGCCAGACACTGAAGGACAAATATTACATGACCTCACTGATATGACTTAAGCCAATCAAGTAGGTTCACAGAGCTAGAGTCTGGAAGATAGGTTATCAGGAGACAGAAAGGGAGTAGAGTGTAGTGAGTTGAGGCTCAATCATGGACAAGATCTATGATAAAGTGGAAGGGGATGGTTGGGCTGTGAAAGGGGGTGATAATAATGCAGTGTTATGATTGTGTTTGACAGTGCTGGAATGTGAGGGGGAGTAGGATGTGGGGTGGGTTGGACTATACATGGAATTGAGGGGAGGGCTGGAGCAAGGAACAGGTGAACACTGGGTATTTGAAGGTTTGTGGTTAAAGCTACAATTCTGGATATGTTCTTTCTGGAAATATGGCAGGGGAGGTTGACTCGTGCAGAGCATTGGGGATGGGGGATATGTGGGATAGGGCACACCTGGGGCATTCTTGTATGGAATATGTAAGTGTTCATCTTGTCATAGGGTGTTATCTCAGTGGGTGGAAATACACCCAATAAATAAGAAAATATTAAGCTCTCATCCTGGGAAGTCCTGCTATGTTCTCAATTAGAGGGGCAAGAATTTCAAGAACATGGGCAGTGCGTCATAAAAGGAAACAGACCAATATGTCAAGCCCTTAATATTATTGCATGTAACTATGAACCTTATTCTTCAAAATTTGAAACTTAGTGTTTACCATAGATTCTGAGGGGAGGGGGAAGGAAGAAAAGCATAGATAGACCATAGGGCATTTTTAGGGTATTGGCATTATTTTGCATGATCTTGCAATCAAGGATACAGGCCATTTTAAATTTTGTCAAAACCTATAAATGTGTATGGAGCAAAAGGTAAAAAATAATGTAAATCATTGACCATTGTTAGTAACAATGCTTCAATATTTGTACATCAATTGTAACAAATGAACTATGCACATGAAAAATGTTATTAATAAGGATGAGTGGGAGGGGGTGGTGGCTGGGTATAAGGGAATCCCCTGTATTTTCTATGTGACTTTTCTGTAACCTAAAGTTTCTTTGAAGATAAAGTAAAAAAAAATCAGACACTGGGGCAACATACAGAAGAAATTTTCACTGTACATAAAAGACATCAGATTTTACAGTGATGAAAGACACAAAGAAATATTTTATTCTAAAATTTTCAGATTTTGTACTTTATTTGCTATATATTATTAATTTTTTATTTGTTCCAAGGAGCCTGGACCTCCTCCCTGCATTGAAGAGTGTGCTGCCCAGTCTCACACTACTGCTACCCAATCTCCAGTCTGCCTCAAGGAGTTTCCACCACCTCCCTCTCTGAAGAAAACGTTATCCAACATCCAAACAACCCTGAAGTGTCTGCCATCCAACCCATGCCTGAAGAGATTAATCCTGTTGCACCAGATGAAATGGCAAGGGGATGCCCTGAGATAATTAGCTGGAAAAACACTTCTAATTTTTCTCCATACCCATCCCCATCACCCCTCTTCTCTTCCGGAACTTTAACTAGACTAAAATCACAAGTCCCTGAAGATGAACTATGAAGTGTGACCCATGAGGAAGTACACTGTACTCCAAAAGAACAGCAGAAGTTTTCCAATTTATATAGATAGAAATCAGGGGAATATGTGTGGGAATGGATATTAAGGGTATGTGATAATGGTGGAAGGAATATAAAGTTGGATCAGGCTGAATTTATTGATATGGGCCCACTAAGCAGAGATTATGGATTCAGTGTTGTAGCTCAATGTGTTAGAAAGGGCTCTAACAGTTTGGGTGGCTGGCTGAAACATGAACCAGAACATGACTTACAATGCCTGAGGTTCAAGATGCCCAATTTACCCTGGTATACTACAGATGAGGGAATCCAAAGGCTTAGAGAGATTGGAATGCTAGGATGGATTCACCAATTGAGACCTGTCCACCCACCCCAGGAATGTTCAGAGGACACGCTTTTAACCAGGACTGTAAGTAATAAATTTGTGAGACTACTCTATCTTCCCTTGATAAGGGAAGTGCCAGGACCCTAAAATCCCCTTGGCAGAAACCCACAGCTTTAGAAAAATAATTTTCCCTCAGTCCCTGGTCCCTTTCTCCCCTCCTTCCCCACCTTTTTCTCCACAGAATCCATGTCAGGAAGATAAGCACTCCCAGCTGCCCCTTTGAATTGAAATTTACAACTCTAAACACATAATGACTCTTTTCCTCCCTAATGATCTTCTGCTTTTAGAAAGATAAGTTAACCTTACTTCTCTGCTTTTGTAACCCTGCCTGCCTGCTTGCTCAGGAATTTGCCTGCTTAGTGTACCTATATAAACTTATGAAAATTGGAAAACAGGGCTCAGATTTTTTCAGAGACTTGACTCTCCTCTGGGCCCATGCATAATAAAACTGTGTTCATCCATACTCCCAAGAGTGCCATTTGGGTTTCTTTCTGCTGGCCACAACATTTGGTTCCCTGACCAAGAAAGACCCAATTGAGCAGGTTCATTGTGCCTCTGGCCTGGAGCTGATGAGCATGGCCAGTGGTGATCTCAGAGCAAATGAGGTGGATGCTGCCTGTCCTCTTGATGGGACCTCCTTCTGAGGTGGTCCCTGCAGGCCATGTTCCTACACCCTAGCCTGACTCAATGGGGAGGCAGACTGAACAGTGCCAGAAGACTCTGTAAAGGTAAGATCTGGGTGCCAAGTCCTCAGACAGGCCTGTCTCCAGACAGAAGAGGAGACTGATCACCTCCTGAAATCTCGAGTACCAAGATTCCAGAATAGGGCAATCCTTGTGGGAGGGACTGCATAACTTTTGAGTGCCTATGTGAGTGAGTGAGGATGGCAGAGGCTTGCAACTGCTGTACCAGTCTGTGACTCCAAAACTTTATGCTATGGAGCCTGCATGAGCCCTAACCTGTTTTCCATGGCTACATCATATGGCATAACAGCCACCCTGAAATTTACCTGGGCACCTTAGCTAAGATGAGCCTAAGTTCTCATGAGAGATGCAGACAGATGGGCATCAGAGTGCCCTCAAAAGAGGCAACCCCTTCCCTTGTCTGTCTTGTACCACTGACCCAGGGTGTGGATTCAACACTGTTAATACCTGTGTGAGGGACTGCATAACCTGTGAGTGCCTATGTGAGTGAGTGAGGATGGCAGAGGTTTGTGTCTGCCATACCAGTCTGTGAATCCAAAGCTTTATCTTATGGAGCCCACATGGGCCTTAACCTGTTTTCCACAGCTACATCATATGGCATAATGGCCACCCTGAAATTTCCCGGGTACCTTAGCTAAGATGAGCCTAAGTTCTTGTGAGAGACATGGACAGGCGAGCATCAGAGTGGCCTTGAAAGAGGCAACCCATTCCCTTGTCTGTCTTGCACCACTGATGCTGGGTATGGGCTCATCACAGTCAAAACCTACTGTCTTAAACTGCATGCTCAAGAATTTCAAGAAGGGTTTTTCCAGAGGTTATGGCATCTAGATGAACCCTGACACCCTCCAAACCTTATGTGAAGTAGAGTGACCCACTTTTAATGTTGACTGGTCCTTGGAAGGAACCCTAGATATAGCCAGGGTCTGTGCAGTGTGGCTGGTGATCACAGGAACCCCTGGCCACCCCAATCAGCTTCCCTACAACAACTCTTTGTTGGAGATAGCCCAGACTCTGCTCCCTTGGGTTCAATTGTGCATTGGAAAAAAGGGACAGAGCAGGGAACAGGGCTCTGGAAGCCAGTCATTCATCAAGGGTCCTCAGACAATGATCCACCTCCACCACCACCACCATATGTCCCAGCTGCTCCAGCCTCTCCTCCTAGCCCAGGAGTGCAAGCAGATCTCCCAGAAACACCCCAACCTTCAGTCTCTCCTCCTAGCTCTGGAGTACAGGCAGATCTCCCAGCAACACCTCCACATTTCATCCCTCTGGGAACATCAGCCCACTCTGAGGAAAGCCCTGCAATCCCACTAACAAGGAGGATCTGGTCGGCACAACCCGTGTTCCAGATGTCCCTCCGTGAAACACAGGGTCTGGCCCAGATTAGTAAGAATGGGACCATCCAACCTGGGAAGCCTGTATTAGACTACCAGCCCTTCACAACTACAGACCTCTTAAACTGGAAGCACCACACCCCTCCTACATGGAAAAGCCCTGGGCCCTTATTGATGTCATGGAATCCATTTTCCAAACCCATCATCCTACTTGGAATGATTGCCACCAATTCCTCCTGAATTTGTTTAATACAGATGTGAGATGACAGATTCTGATGAAAGACCAAAAGTGGCTACAGGAGCGGGCCCCTACTGGCATCTTAAACCCAGAAGATTGGGCATAAGAAGTGGCACTAGAAGCCCAACTGACCTGGGACTTCAACACTGATCAGGGACTGGCTGCACTCCAACAATATCGGGAAGCACTTTTCTGGGGGCTCCAAGAGGGGGCAAAATAACCCACAAACATGACAAAGACAACTTTAGTTACTCAAAAGCCTGATGAATCTCTGGGAGATTTCTATGAATGGCTTTGCGAGGCCTTCAGAATCTACACTTCTTTTGACCCAGAAGCTCTGGAAAACCAGAGGATGGTGAATGCTGCCTTTTTTGCACAGGCAGCAATGGGACATTAAAAGAAAACTCCAAAAATTAGAAGGGTTCAGGGGCATGAACATCTCTCAACTACTGGAAGTTGACAACAAAGTATTCATCAATTGAGATGAAGCCACCAAACGAGAAGCCAAGAAGCAAATAAAACAGCAAGCATCCCTACTGACAGAAGCCTTGGGAAATCTTGACCCCACCAGATGAGAAGGACTACCTCGAAAAGGGGGACAAGCACCAGAAGGGTGCCTCTTGCCAGAGACCAATGTGCCTACTGCAAAGGAAGTGGACACGAAAAATGAGTGCCCCACAAGACTCAGGCACACAGAGGGAACATCCCTAAAGAGAAATACTGACCTGAGCCCCAAGACCATCTGATTAGGCTGGCAGGGCTCAACCCTGAATAGGAGCAACCAGGCTCACTGGAATTGTCCCCCATGAGCCCATGGTCAAACTACAAGTCAGGGACCAGTCAAGGACTTTCATGGTGGACACTGACACTGAATATTCTGTGGTCACAACCCCCATCACCCCTTTAGTGGATAAACTGCTAATATAGGAGTGACTGGGGGCCAGTCAAGCCAATAGCATTTTTGCCAGTCAAGAACCTGTCAGCTCGGTGGCCATGAAGTGACTCATGAATTTCTGGACCTGCCTGAATGTCCAGGTCCCCTGCTTAGAAGGGAACTCTTAACCAAACTGGGAGCCCAAATTACCTTCAAACCTGAAGGGCCAGCAAGCTTAAACCTTGGGACTGGCCTCACTTTCCTCATCACCATGCCACAAAGTGAAGAATGGAGACTTCATGGGGAAGAAAGTTCTGGTTAGAATCTGGAAAAACTGCTGGAATTTTTTCCCCAGGTTTGGGCAGAAAAAAACCACCAGGAATGTCATGGAACCATGCACCCATCATCGTCGACCTGAAGCCTGGAGAGGTCCCAGTCCGGCAGAAGTGGTATCCAATCCCCTGTGAAGCACAATTGGGGATAGTCAAACATATAGATCACCAGAAGAGAGAGGGGATTCTAATAAAATGCCAGTCACCTTGGAACACCCCATTATTGCCAGTAAAAAAGCCAGAAGGCACTGGATATCAATGAGTGCAGGATTTACGAACCATTAATAATGCCACTCTCACCTTACATCAGGTTGTTCCCAACCTGTACACTTTGTTAGGACAGCTGCTGCCTGAAGCCACCTGGTTCACTTGCCTGGACCTGAAAGCTGCCTTCTTCTGCTTGCAGCTGGAACCCCCCCGAGCCAGCCTCGGTTTGCCTTTGAATGAGAAGATCCCAAAACCCAGCAGAAAACTCAGCTAACCTGGACCTGGCTCCTGCAAGGCTTCAAAAATTCCCCTACTCTTTCTGGGGAAGTATTAGCAGCAGATTTGACCACCTACCCCCAGGAAGACTGCAGGTGTGACCTCTTACAAAATGTAGACAACCTCTTACTTGCCAGTGAAATGGAAGAGGACTGCTGGAGAGGGACGAAGACTCTCCTACAACTTCTAAGACTGAGTACAAAGTGTCTTGGAGAAAGGCCCAGATCTGTAAACAGCAGGTCAAGTACCTGGGTTTCAGCATCACACAAGGGCACCAGACACTTGGACCCAAATGAAAGAAAGTGATCTGCACCATCCCTTCCCCAACCAGAAAAAAAAAAAAGATTCATGAGTTCCTCGGGGCTGCAGGGTTCTGCTGCATCTGGATTCCTGGGTTTGCAGCCATGGCCAAGCCCCTTTATGAAGTTCTGGAATGTCCAGAAAAAGAGCCTTTTTCCTGGGGAGAAGGTCAACAGGGGGCCTCTCAAAACATCAAAAGACAACTCAGCCGAGCCCCTGCCTTGGGTCTCCCAGATGTATCTTGAAACTTTAACCTGTACATGCATGAAAAGAACAAAGTAGCATTGGCCATTCTCACACAAACAGTTGGCCCCTGGCAAAGACCTATTGCTTACCTCTTCAAGCAGCTGTACTCCATGGCTGCAGGGTGGCAACTCTGCCTAAAACCTTGGCTGCAAATGTGACCTTTGTCAAAGAAGCCAATAAATTAACTCTCAGACAGGCAATTCATGTTATGGTGCCACATGCAGTCACTGCCTTAATGAACTCACATGGGCATCGGTGGATATTGAATCCCCAGCTCACACATTACCAAGGTTTACTCTGTGAAATCCCCAGAGTGACAATAGAAATTGTGCACAGTCTGAACCCTGCCACCTTTTTACCAGATGAGGAAGGCGTTCCTGCACATGACTGTGTCAAAGTGACTGAAGTTTACACCAGTTGCCCTGACCTCCAAAACAAACCACTCCCTTCCCCAGATCAGACACTATTTACAGATGGGAGTAGTCTTGTTAAAAATGGGGGAAAGCTTGCTGGATATGCAGTCACCACTACTGAATGGGTGGTGGAAGCAGTGTCTCTACTGTGGGGATGGTCTGCACAATGGGCAGAACTCTGGGTGCTGGTCCAAGCACTGCAGATAGTCACCAGGCAAGTGGTAAACATTTACACTGACTCTAAGTATACATTTGCTACCATTCATATCCATGGGGCAAATTATAAAGAAAGAGGTCTCCTAATCACAGGGGGAAAGAAAATCAAAAACAAAGAAGAAATCCTCCAACTGTTAGAAGCAATCTGGAAACAAGACAAAGTTTCTGTCAACCATTGCTAGGGACATCAGAATGGAATGGATATGGCCACACAAGGAAACAGGCTAGCCAACAAAGCAGCTTGGCAAGCAGCTGAAGGAACCCATGGAATATGAGTCCTGGAATTAACATTGCAGCTTTCACTCTTAGGACAAGAGACTGATCAACTATGCTATACCTGGGAAGAACAGGAGTGGGCTAAAAAAGAAGGGGGAAGCTGAAGCCCTGAAGGAACTTGGCTGCTCCCAGGTGACTGGATTTTTGTACCAAAAGGAGCCACGCATGCCCTCATCCAGTGATACCACACACTCACCCATCTAGGAAAAACTGCTAGAAGTCTTGCTCAGGAGATACCACTACATAGCCCAGCTAACTTCTCTCTGTGTCACCATCTGCAGCCAGTGCAAATTTTGTGCCAAAAACAACCCCTTGCAGGGCTCCCATACTCTGGCAGGTGTCCAGCACATGGGAATGGCTCCCTTTGGAGATATCACAGTAGAGTTCACAGAAGTGAAAGCAAGTCGGGTGTACAAATATCTGTTGGTGATGATATGCACCTTTTCATGTTGGGTTGAAGTTTTCCTCACTCACACTGAAAAGGCAAGAGAAGTGACTAAGGCTTTACTTAGAGAAATCATTCCATGACATGAGCTGCCACTGTCAATTGGAAGTGATAATGGCCCAGCCTTTGTGGCTGTCATAGTCCAAGAACTAGCAAAAATGTTAGGAATCAAGTGGAAACTTCATACCACTTACAGAAACTGAGCTCAGGGAAAGTTGAATGCATGAATCAAACCCTCAAAGCCACCCTAGCCAAAGTATGCCAGGAAACTGGTCTTCCCTGGGTAGACTTACTTCCCTTGACTATTCTCTGAGTTAGGTCAACCCCAGGACCCACAAGCTATTCACCCTTTGAAATTCTATTTGGGCATCCACCCCCAATTACCCAGGGCTTCAGAGAAAATCTCATACTTCTGGGGGAGGCTAGCTAAGATTCCATTCTCCAGCAGCTAGGGAAAACTCTAGTCAAAATTCATAAAACTGTCTTGTTCCAGAATCTCATCCTCCTGGGACACCTGGTGCACCCCCACCAGTCAGGGGACCTAGTCTGGGTCAAAGACTGGAAAAAAGAACCCCCTCAGCCTACCTGGACAGGTCCACATACTGTGATCCTTGAAACTCCTACTGCTCTTAAAGTTGCAGGCATCATCCCTTGGATCCATCCTTCCAGGGTCAAGAAGGCACACCCAATAAAGAGCATGACAGCTGGACAGCCATCCCTTGAGAGTGTGAGTCACCTGGGATCTCCAAGCACTGACCTTGTCAAATGTCTGATGAATGGACCCCTGCCCCTTGTGGATTCTGTGCTTATATGGCCTGCTCACCTTGGTATTTGGAGTTGGACTCACTGATGTGGCCCCTTCAGACTGGACTGTTGTGAATAGAGCCCTAATTGCACTTGCTTACTGGTGTATGATAGGATGTTTCTGTGCCTTTACTTGCTTGTCCTTTACTTACTTGACCCTTCCCTAGGAGCCAATACCTGCCCCCAAAATCTATGGTAGCTGCAAATTAGTCAAAGCTGGGGCAAACAATCCATGATGAATGCTTCAGTCCCATTCTCAACAGGTGCAACTTCTGCCTCTGTAATATTTGACAGCTGCAGGGCAATACAAGGTCACACTCCTTACACCTTGCTGATTGCACCATACCCCCACATCCCCATACCTGCCCCCAGGAGAGGGTGTAGGGGTCACAACTAAGGGAGTTATGACAAATACCTCTGCTGAGACCTCCAAAATGGTGGAGGATTCTGCTGCTCTTGGAGCTTGCTGGTAGGTGCCACTGCTCCCTGGAAGGGGGTCCCATGGACTTCTCCATATCTCCTATAGAAAATCCCCAGCCCAGTAGGGTGTGGCATAGAAACCTGTGCCCCCATAAATCTCACCTTATTAAAGCATAACTACCAGGTCTCCTTCAACCATCCTCCCTCTTGGAAGGGCCAATTGTGACACCACCCTCCCACTCAATGAGCCTGACTGATGTGCCACAAACTCCACCATCTGGGTCTGTGGCACCAATACCTACTGGTGCCTACCCCATGATGGCCAGGGCATCTGCTACCTGGCTTTGCCAGTATTATCATTCTCAGTGTATGGAGATGAATTTCCTGGAGAGTTCTCCAGAGGCAAACAAGTAATACAGGCAATTCCAATACTCTTAGGACTAGGAGTAGTCAGGAGTGCAGCAGTAGTGGGGGCTTAATTCACAGTGGGTCAGGAGGGCTTACAAACACTAGCATGGGAAACATCAAATGACCTCAAAGAAATATCAGGGGCTCTCAACGGGTTGCAAGGCCAGATAGACTCATTGGTGGAAGTGGTTTTACAAAATAGGCAAAGATTAGGCTTGCTTACTGTGAGTTCAGGGGGGTTGCTCTTCACTGTAGGCCAGATATTACTGTGGAAACATTTCTCGTGGAACTAGAATACATAAACAGTATGGGGATTATCAGATCCTGGGCTGACAGAAGCTAACTAGCAGCACTGGGGGAAAATGCTGTTTCTATGCAAGCTCCTCAGGAATAGATAGAGAAAAAGTGGCCCTACTGAAAGAACAAGCCAAAGACTGTTTAAACCGTGTATAACAGGCATCTGCCAATGGAAACTATTTCCAGTATCTCCTCTCCTGGATTTTGCCATTTATGCCAGTAATAGCATCGGTCTTTTTCCTCTTAACTTTCAGGCTATGCATTCCATGGTACCTAACACAATACATCACTTACCACTTAAATTCCTTAAAACACCAAGTAATACCTCATGTTAAATATCAGCCCTTGAGGATGATAGAAAAATCCCCATGTTAGCAGATGATGCCCCATAAAGAATTATAGGGGCATCAAAAGCGGGGAATGATAAGGGAAGTGCTGGGACCCTAACCACCCCCTTGGCAGAAACACACAGCTTTAGGAAAATAAACTCCCCTCAGTCCCTGGTCCCTTTCTCCCCCCCCCCTTTTCTCCATGGAATCCATATCAGGAAGATAAGCATTCCTGGTTGCCCCTTTGAACTGAAATTTACAACTCTAAATAGATAATGACTCTTTTCCTCCCTAATGGCCTTCTGCTTTTAGAAAGATAAGCTAACCTTGCTTCTCTGCTTTTGTAACCCTGCCTGCCCACTTACTCAGGAATTTGCCTGCTTAGTGTACATATATAAACTTATCAAAATCGGAAAATGTGGCTCAGTTTTTTTTGGAGACTTGACTCTCCTCTGGGCCTGCACATAATAAAACTTTGTTCATCTGTACTCCCAAGAGTGCCATTTGGCTTTCTTTCTGCTGGCCACAACACCCCAAAGAGCTCTGTGGTTGCTCTTCACTGTAGGTCAGATATTACTGCGGAAACATTTCTCGTGGAACTAGAATACATAAACAGTATGGGGATTATCAGATCCTGGGCTGACAGAAGCTAACTAGCAGCACTTAATCACCAAAAACATGTGGGAGTGTCTACCACAATGAAAGGCACACTCAAAACATCAGTCAAAGGAGTATGAATCACATAGACCTATGGCATTGACTAATAGAACATGAGGTACCTAGAAGTAAAACAGATGGGCATTCCAGTAAATCCCTACTTGATCTGTGTAAGCAGATGAGTTCTAGGTTGAGTGAACAAAACCCTAACTTGAATTGCAGAAACAGAGAGTCATAGAATTATTTGAGCCAAAAGACAATGTGCAGAAAGATACAGACAGTATAATGACATATGCACACATTTTGTGAACTTGCATAAAAAATATATATTGCTAAAATACACACAAGATGCTACTGAAATTTTGTTAGTGATTGGAAATGTCAAAAAGACCAAAGGTGATTGGAGCCACCTGATTTGATTAGAGTGTCCAGTCACATGAGGTTTGATCAACATAAATGTCTGCCTGGGAAGGAAACATCCCTCACATACCCTTCCTCACTGATCCTGGAAGGTGAATTCCTTCTGGCAGAGTGCACAGCATCCACCAACCTGAGATCTGCTGGTAGACAGCACTATCACAGGTGGACTTCTGGGTGGTTTCCATTTTGGACCTCAGTTTATCCATCAGAGAAATAGTACAGTGGGAGAAATATGTAGCAGTGTGGATTAAGGAGTCCTTAATTTATAATAGTATTCATTTGGACATTGATACAAAAATTATGTGTTTCTAAATGCTAACTAATATATGAAAATGCAAATTTCCAAGGAAATCTATCTCAGTAAATTTGGGTGGGACTATGAATGAGCAGTGATGGAAACCTGGTTTGTGCCAAAGGCATTTAAATAATTAATAATTGATTTGTTCATCCTCAGTTCAAACATATTCATATCATACTATTAGAAACCAATGAAAAAGTGGGGTACTGAGGATAAAGCAGCAATTATAACTTTCTATACCTCCTACCGTGACTTTACCAATCTAATGCCAGAGAAAAGAATTTTTCAAAGATAATTGGATATTGGTAAATGCCTTCTCTCATGCCAAATGTGGCAATTCAATGTTGAAGAGAAAAGCATACTTTAATTTAGGTTTTCAACTATGGTTGCCACAAAATTAGAAGTAGCTTCTCAGAGTATTCTCTTCCTTGTACCTCTAGAGAAATGAAGTCTTTCTTTTCTTAATACTGTCTATTGAGATAGACATTCACATAGTCTGCAGAAACAAGCACTCATGGATGCTAATCTAAATTCATAAGTTGCATGTCTTGATTTAACCCAGGATCCTATTCAAAGGAAAGGTAATCATGACAGAAGAAGGTCAATGTCTCAGAAATGGCCATCACTTTGTGAGAAGAACAGAATGGGGGTGGGAATAACTCCTTATCCCATTGGGAAAAAAGTTGCATGAAGAATTTTTTCTGTATCTACATGAAATATATTTTTCTTATCTTGTGTTTTGGGAAATCCAACGATTAATACTTGAGGAAGTTAGACATGAAGCCCAATGGAGATTAAGTAGATGGAAGTTTTGGTGGGGTTTTACATGCAACCACATTTCTGAAAACTCCATAATCCCAGACCATGAAGACATGACAGAAACTACCAGTGGGTCAGGGGGCTTCCCAAAGAGAGGAGGAGGATGCCAGTGTAAGTGTAGTCTTGGCCCTTTCAGGAACCATGGGGGCTGCAGGGACCACAGAGAGTGAGTTTGAACATTGAAATATATCTGTCCATAACCCACAATTCTCCGCTGATCCAAGACTGCTATGCTTATGACCTCACCAGGCAGATGTGATGATTCAGAGTCTCTGAGATGCAACTTCATCCCTATTGTCCTGTCCATCCATGTAATTGCCCAAAAGGAAGCTTCCCATGAATTTCCTTAACCCCCTAATGGCCTATCCCTCTGCCCTGTTTCCTTAACAATGCCACACTTATTTCTCTCCCAAACTTAACATTGCCCTACTTAGAAACCAGCCAATAAAGGTGGGATAGCTGCAGTCAGTAGCTGACCACAAAAGTTAGTTAACCACTTACTGGGATTTTCCTAATCCTAGTGCAGACTCAGTTTAGTAATAGAATGAACTTCACTGAAATTTAGTTCAGCATAATAGTAAATTATATGCCTCTGGGTGGGATTTAGATGCCATTTTCTCTACACACATGATGTATGGCAAAGCATGAAGCTTTCCCTATTAAACATATAATGCTATAGAGGGTGTACAAGATGCAGCCCCTCCCACCTGTCAGTCTCCTTAACTCAACCCCTAACTCCTTCTCTACACAAGGCAATATAATGCCACTCTACCTTTTGTTGGGGAGGCAAATCTGAGACATCCAATCTCTTGTTCTCCACCAATTTAATAAACCTCTTTCCTTGAGCAACTGAACTCTGTGTGGTAGTCAAGTCTCTGGACCATGCATGGACCCAAAAGATCTGTGAGGGGATCCTCTAAAGTTTTGCAACCTAATTGGGACCCTGTGACCTCTGAGAAGATTCCTGCCTGATGGACCCATTGGCCCCCAAGATGGGACACCCCTGAGCTTGGCTCTGTGGCTATAGGAGCACCTTGTCTCTGAAAGCCAGGATGGGGATTCCTTTGACTCTGGCATTGAGGGTACTGAAAGCAGCCAGGCAGGAAGGAAACAGTCATCCCACAAGATTCCTGCAGCCTCAGTGAATAGTGATTTCCTTAACAAAATTATTAGTTGTTGTATTAGTCAGGGTTCTCTAGGGAAACAGAATCAACAGGAGATATCTGTCAATAATATGAGATTTTATGAGTCTCTCATATGACCATGGGGATGCACAAATCTGGGTTTCACAGGCAGGCTGCAAACCAGGGGCTCTGATGAAAGTCCAATGAGCGTCCTTGATGAGTTTCCAGGAGATGTTTTCTGTCCAAAGATGAGCTGGGTAATTCTCTATGAATGCTGAAATCCCTTCCCCTTTTAAGGCATTCAACTGATTGGATAAAGCATCACTTATCACTGATGGTAATCTCCCTGATTGATATAGATGTAATCAGATATCTATGCAGTAAACTCATTGGTTACTAAAGTCCATAATTGTAGTTGTATTACAATTAGCTCAGTGGTTGCTTTGCCAAACAATTGGGCACAATTACCAGGCTGAGTTGACACATTAGTCTAACCATCACAGTTGTTCTATAGCTGAAGCTATAGGTGGCTAGTCCACTCCTGGTCCTTGGTTTTGGCTTACATTTGGAATGGGGTGGGCTTGGGATTGTAAGTTAGAGTCCTACCCCAGGATCCATTCCCCATATAAAGGAGACCACACACTGATATCCTGGTTGAGTACTAAAATTCTGATAAAAAAAAGTTAAAGTTTAACTCACCCAAATGCTGACAGGGAGTCACAATGGGCAATAAATAGAGCCCTAGAATGAAAGAGAAGTGTGATCCTCTAGATCACATCTTAAAACATTGGGAACAATTTAAGTTTTTGACTAAAAAGAGAATGATATTTCCCCAACTGTACATAAAGCCAAAGAAATTCTTGTGAATGTATTTTTCTTGCTTCCTTCATACCTAGAATGTTCCTTTCCATCCCACTACCTCTAAGAGGAGGCAGTTTAAAAAGTGCTCACTAGTGACTTCTATTAAAGGCCATGCCTATGTTTCCTTTGTGTGTTTTTGTGTGGGAATTGGCCTTGCTGCTCTAAATCTGAGGATCATATAGTATGTTCATTGAACTTATATCTCTTTGGTGTTAGACATGCAGTTTATAGAATTGTGCTAATATATTTAGAAAAAGAAAATGGAACTGCTGTGTTAAAAACCAAATTGTTTCCAAAACTGACTTAGACATCATTTGGTTGTTAACCTTTTCTTTTAAAACTGCCATAGTTTATATATTTGTATTGCTCTGCTTTGCAACTGTGATTCTATATATGATTGTCTACTATATTTACTTTTACACAAACAAGATAAACATTTTGTTATCTGCTACAAAGAAAAATTAAGGGCTAATTGCAAAAATGAAATCAATCACTGCCCAAGGGTGAGCTCCCAAACACCCAAAGACCCCAGGCAAGTATCAGGGGTGAGAGGGGTCAGAGACTTGGTTATACTGTTGAGAAAAATCTCATACCCAAGCCTTGAAGAAAGAGAAACTTTCAATGGAAGTTCAAAGCCATCAGCACCATGATGCAGCCATCAAACTGAGGAAGTAACTTGCTTCTCAAACCTGGCAAAACACCCGTGCCATCACTGGGAGCAGTCACTTCTCCCTCCAAGAGCCCAAATGGAGCCCAGGGTGCTCTTTGTGAATCAGAAAAAAGCACCCCACCCCCACTCAACCACACCCAAATAACTTCATCGTTCATTTCGCTGTGAACTTACCCTCGGGCGTAAATGTACACAACACAGGATACAAACACAAGTCCATGGTTGAAGCTCAGTCATGTGAAGGGTTGGTCCAATGAAGTTCTTCCATAGACCAAAATCAAGATTAAAGATGCAGAGTGGTCATCAGGGGTCAGGTCTCTAGAACCAGACACCTCTTGGTGAAATTTGCCTTGCCCACTTGAATTCAGAAATTCAATGCAAACAGTACATTTCTAGCTGGAGGCATAAGGGTCAAGTCATGGCAAACCTAGAAGCTGAAATTCAGTGATCACAAAAGACATTCAGTTTCTGTACCTGGCATATTTGCTTTCTTGAAAATGTGTTGGTAGTGGGGAAAAATCATTCTCTCATGATTTTCCAAGGGCTATGATCAGGCCTAGAACTAAGATGGGATAATTTCTTGACAGACTAGAAAAGTGGGGATTTCCTCACCATTTGGCAAAATCTCTGGAATTCACTGGGACACATTAGAGTGTGGAACCACCACAGGTGAGCTCAAGCACTTCCTGGTGGACATCATAATGTATTGTTGACAGGGATCCTGGGCTGTTTCAGACCCAAGGACTGCTGTGTCTTCTTTTCCTACTACATCTTTATTTCTCAACCGAACTCTATATTTGCAGTGTCTATGCCAGTGTTAGGAAGCCATGTAGCTTTTCATTTTCTCTTGAAAATAATAAATGATTAATTATTTTTTCATGTCACATTTTACTTGGAGCTTTTCATAAGAAATAGAAAGACATATCACACAGTGATGACTACCTGCTTGCTAATATGGTTGATTTCATCTTGCAGCTCCCTCATGAGTCAGAGCTGCTAGGCAAAGTATCTCCTACCTGAAGAAAGCTCCCTAGATCACCCATGTTGGCACATCAGATGCATTCTGCCATATCCATGAATTTCTCCCTAAATAACTTCTTCATTTTAATTCTCTTTTCATTTCTCATGATGCCACATCATTGGTTGGGAACCAGAGGTAAAATGACCAGAATATTTATTTTCAAATTATCACAAAAATGTGTGTCTTTCTATTCACAGATTATGCCTCAGCGGGCACTGCAAGTCATGCCCCACTCCTCTTTTTTTATCTGATAGTATCCACAAGACCAGAATTTTTATGAAACCATGGCCAAGAAGTATCCTAAAACAACACAATAAAGAGAGAAAACTTTTTTTTTTGGAATGTCTATAGGAGGAATCTGGTAAAAGACCTGGTCTTCTTTCAAACAAATAGAAAGTTTAAAAATGTCTGGTCTACTTTCAAACAAGTAGAATGTACAGAATAGCAATTATTTATATATGGATTAACCACATCAGAATCCCTATATACATGAGAAAAACTCAAAGAATTATGAGATTAATTAGAAATACTTTATGTGAAAGAAAAATTAGAGATTACCCTTGAGAAAGGGTAGATTCATAAAATAATTTTAAACGATCTCCTCTAAATTATTGGATCAAGAGTGGGCACATTCAAAATTAAAAATCAGAGAAAAACATTTGGAACTAGGTTCTTATTATTTCCTAAGTAACTGTAGTTACCATTATATTATTAATTTTTAAAAATTATACAGAAATATTTGTACAAATTGCATTCACCAGTAAATGAAATCATTGAAGCATCTCATGTTTAAAGAATGTAGTTTTCAAAGGAGTTAACTAAATGCCTTACATTTTCAAGTAGTATGTACTTATCTTTTGAGTAAGGTCCTCATTCTTAGGGAAAATTTTATATTAAAATGATATAAGATATTTAAGAGTCTTTTTAAAGTTTGTATTTTGCCAGGTATTTTTTCATATTCTTTTGTTACACAAAAATTAGAGGGATTCCCATGTTCCCCACCTCCCACACTTCCCACAACCTCCCACATAAACATCTTTCATTCATGTGGCACTTCACCTGCAATGGATATACACAACCTGGGCTTTGCCATTAAGTATGGACCATAGTTCACATTGTAGACCACACTCTCCCACACAGTTCTGCATGTTATATGCTGATGTAAAATGGCCTATATCGGTCATTGTAATGTCACTCAGGATAATTCCCAAGTCCCAAAAAAGCCCCTGTGTTACAACTGTATTTCACTCTCCCTGCCTTGAAAGCATCCAGTGGCCACTGGCTCCACATCAATGTGGTAATTTCTTCCATTGCTTGAATCACAATATGTCTATAACAGAATACCAGTAAGTCTATTCTAGTCCGTAGCTCTTCCCCCAATCCTGAGGAGTCTAGGATGGTGATGTCCACTCCACCTTCAAGTGAGAGGGGGCTTATATCCCATGGAAAAGATGGATGGGATTATCCTGCATGCAGTTGCAGACTCTCTCCATTCCCTGGGATGGCCATTTGTCCATCATCATCTCCCCACCAGGTGTCTTGGGTGAGTCCATTGAGCTATAGAGTACGAGTTGCAGCTCTACTGAGATCCCAGGCACAGCTGGCACATGGGCAGGTCAAAAGCTCCAGTCTCTGGAAGTACACCTACAAACTCTAGCACCACATACAGGTTTGAAGAGAAGGGACTTATAGACCATGTGTGGGGAGGACTTATTTGAGTTCAACTCTGTCACTCTCAGGAGCATGGATTCCAAAGTATAGCCCACTGATAAGGCATCAATCTCTGGAGCTATCCCCCCTTATATAGGACCTAGGTGTCTCCAGAACCCTCAGGAGACCCTCTGTGTAGGGTGATATCCACTTTGGTGTTCTATGAGATCCTACTGAGTTGTGAGTAAGCGTTACCTCTGGGATGACCTCCTGACTCTCTTTGAAGTCTCCTAACCATATGAATGCATTTGTCTTTATCTTTTCTCCCTTTTTCCAAGGAGAAAAAAAAAGTCCAAGGTCTTTTTCCAGTCATATTGCCAGTTTTGTCAGGTATTTTTAAAATGGGGTTTTTATTTAAAATGCACCAAATATGTGCAAGAAAAAATATTAACAAAATCTTACCCCTGAGTAGAGTCCATATTATACATTTAATATAATTTTTTCAACAAACACTATTATTATTATTTAAAGTATATTTTTACTATAGAAGGTGAACTTAGAAAAAAATCATGCATATTGTAACACTCCACATACAATAGCCTTACATAAACACACACACTCTGATGGAAGCTTTGTTACATATTATGAGATAATATCATCACAGGAGTACTAAGGCCACAGACGGAAGCGGGGTTTTAGAGGCACTGGGGAAGCAGTGGAATAGGATGGCAAAAAGGAGTAGGAGGATAAGAGGGAGAGAAAGAAAGAGAGAAATGAGCATAGATCTTACCTTCTTTGTGGAGCTGCTGTGCCCCACGTTGGGCGCCAATTCCTCCAAACCATATTATTGGAAAAGGATATGCCTGTTGTTTTTATTACTATAGTCTGAATTCATATGAATTCCCTGGAACATAATAATTATTAAGGACATATATAGGCTACTTATTTATTATTTCAGAAAATATGCACTGAATCCCCATCTCTGCTTGCCACTTTGTTTCCGGGCCTGAGGGTGATCAGCCCTGCTGCAGCCCGGGGAGCGACACGAGCTAGTTGTGGACCGTCCGGCGTGCACTCCGGGAACGGTGGGGGGGTGAAGAAGTTGTCAGGAGAGCGCAGACCCGGCTCCCTGGTCTTCACGGGGGTTAAGGAGAAGTTGTCACAGGGTCGCCGTTTGGTGCCCTGTGGTCTCCCTGACAGTACTAAATGAAGAGACACCACTCACTTGCTTGCTGGAAGGTAAGACCTTTATTCAGGGAGAGCTGTGCAGTTTTATAGGCAGTGTTGGGCGGGGGTGAGCGTGTTGTCTTCTGATAGGGCGAAGCTGTTGCTGGGCGTGGAGGGAAGATTTGGGAGGGAGGGGGGAGGCTAGAGGAGAAGGCCAACATGTCCAAATAAGGTTATGGCTGTTGAGGGAATGCTGTGATAGGCTGAGAGAAATGGGGAAGTTGGGTCCGGGAAGAAGGTGGGGCGTAGTGCCCCGCAAACACCTGGTAAACATTACCTCATCTGCTGAGTGTTGAACATTAAGTAGAAGAAAAACATAAAATGTGTGTTCAAGATTATTACATTTCAGAGGCGTAAAAATTAGATATAAATAGTAAGTAAAGAAAAATATTTCTTATAGTAGTTGTACATGTTATAAAATAATATAAAATATATTATACATAGAAAGTATATAAAATAAAATAAAATTATAAAACAATATTGACAAGTAATTTTTCAGGATCTTAAAAAAATAAAGGAATTCATAGATAGGTACATTTTAGAGACTCACCCAATGAGACCAAATGACAAGTATTCTCTGGAATCACAAATCTGAATAGTTTTCTTTGGGATGATCCCAGAAGGGCCAACTCTTCCTGGGTGAAGTTTATAATTAGATCTTTCAAGTTTACTAACTCCTAAAAATATCATGGACATTCAGGTTCAGAGAGGACCATCTCTATGAATGTCCAGAGTGTAATGTTTGAGAGCAACACTGAAGATTTGGTGACTGTTTATAGAAAGCTCAGAGTTTGAGTTTCAAGTCAGTTCATTTTCAGTGCTGAATGGTCATCTTCATTTCACACTCAGAAACACAAACACATACTGAACATTTAAAATTTTATTATAGGCAGGATTGATTGTGTGAAGATTGCAATGGACTAACCTGCAGAGCTGAATGCTTTAACAAAAACAATGGAGAAAGAGCCAAAATCTGTCCAAGGGACCTGCTTTGGGTGTCAGCAGACCAGAACTGTGCTACACAACTCCCAGAAGGGTGGGGGACAGAGAATTGAGGAAGCCAAAATAACAAATGTGAGTTACCAAGCCCCTGTGGTGGCCAAGAAGAGCTCCCTTCCCCACCCCAAGATATTAATGCACTCCAAAATTAAAGAAACAATACTTATAATTACTTCCATTTAAAATGTTTGAATAAAGATTATCTATGAAATTGAAAATTGAGCAATTGGGGTCAAGTGGATAAGAGGAATTTTAGTTATCTTTTTTGAAAAGTTTTAAAAATGTGCAAATATTTATCAATAATTTAAGAAATTAGAAATTGGGAAATGTAAATGATTCCTCTATTCCTCCTATTAGCTAATCCACTTTTTTTCTCCTCTCAACAATGCACAGCTCTGCATGCTAGCATCTGTAACACTCCATTGATTGAATTTGTCTGCTGAAATGCCAGACTCCCTACTGATTATAAATTCTGCTCTTACTCATCTCTTATCACCAATGTTCACTGCATGCCAAAGCCAATTGCAGGCATTAACATGATTATTGAGTCTTTTATTTCTCCTTTGAGGAAATGGGCTGCATAAGAAAAAACATCTTATCTCTCCAGTAAATACAGAAACTTAATGGTGTCTGGAAGAAATCTGTGTAATGTTGGAAAGGAGATTACTTATTGTTCAACCCCTAGCATATCCATCACCATTCAAGAGGCCTGGATAAATGGAACTGCGGCTCAGATCCTTGAATATCTCCTAAATGAGCTTATAATATCCATTCCAATTGGACAAACCTGCACATTCTCTGACAACACATGGGCAATTCCAGTAGAAATAATTCCCTTCTTATCAATGATTGCATTGTCAATAGTGCAACTGACAACTGTCTCCTGGGTTTTCACTCACAACCAGATAAGCAGTAGGTGAGCAAAGTTGAGAATGGAGAAAGAAGTTATGAGACTCTGGTATTGTCCTCAATTTCCAGGCCCACCTGTCATGAATCTCAACCCTTCACCTGGAAGTATTCCCAGGCCAACCAACAGGAACATGAAGCATGCTACACGGGGAATAGGGTGAGAACCTTTCCCTCCCAGGGCCAAGAATAAGTAGGACTTAGTTACTCTGCATGAATAAGAAGATATGAATACCTTCATTGTACAGATAAGAACATTAAAGTCATTGAGTTTTATACATTCATGAGACCATGGTGTTCAGAGATTTTCAATTCCCTCCCTGATTCTAAAATATTGGGTCTCCACATCTAGAGGAACCACTCAAATTTCTCAGATATGCATATTCCTGGCTTATGAAACATCCATCCCAGCCTACTGGACTCTTACTCCCTTCCTGCTTTACCCTATACCTGTCCTTTGTAGGCACACTTGCCCTAAATCATCTTGGATATTCCACATGGGATGCCAAACTACCATTTTCTCAGCTCTGTATTCTAGATTTTGTCCACTGGACTTGGCTATCTCTCTGAATAGTGAAAAATGTAGTTTATTATGGGGTTGATCAATTCCAGGACTTTTTTCATTTTAAGAGATCAATGGCTCCCATCATGCAAATCTAGTCCTGAAAATCCTGTGTCAGAAAATATTAGAAATACATGGGTTGTAATGTCTCACAATCCCCAGATTAGGAGAGTCAAATAATGTAGAATGAAGACTATGGGAGAAAATCCATTTTCACAATATGATATTTTAGTAAAGTGACAGCTGAAATCTTATCCTATATTAATCATCCTCATCTACAACATCTCTGCATTTCATAATTTATAAATGTATAGGGTTATCTATACTGTAAATTCTCCCCTAAAACATTGTTAATAAGTATATGCATTTCATGGATAAATGATGGCATTATCAAAAACAGAAGTCAGATTAATTTACCCATTTGTAATTGAGCCCAGGAAAACAATAATTGACTTAAATGTTTTTGGATATTTACATATTTGGTTATTTAATCCTCACAGTAGCCTGCTGATTAAGGCTATTTGCCTACTTAACAAATTAAATAAACAGAGGTTCAGAAATCTTTAGTAATGTTAAAAATTACATGGCTAGAAAAACACAGCAAGAGTTTTTCTGCTTGTCTCCCCAGTTCAGATTTCTTAAGGCTTAATCTAGGTTTTACCTGCAATGCCATCTGTCATTTGATAATCAGAAAGTCTCCACCTCATTGTTAAAATCTCCTCTTCATATACTTTGCTTACACAATTATGGCCCCTTTGCAAGTTCTCATAACTTACAGAAAGCTTCATAGAATGAATTCACTATCCAAACATCAGCTTCTAACTCACCTGATATTTATCGTCCAGAATAATCCACATAAGTCCATTTCAACAGAATCATACTGAGAACATTTCTCTTCTCCTTCTGAGTAGTTACCACATCCATCTCCAATAAGAGTGACTCCAATTACCTGCCTTTTCCTTGACTACAAGGACACAGAACCTGACTTAATTGTTGATCCAGATCTAAACACAGAGCTCCTTTCTTTTATATCACACATGTAATTTATCATTAATATCATTTGTTTGTTCTTCCTTCGTATTTGTATAATTGCATAAAACTACTCTCTTAATGACTTTAGGCAAGTTTCCCTTGAAAAGTACTAATGAATTTTGAAACCAGAGAATCTGGATGTCCACAATAACCTAACCTAACCTAACCTAACCTAACCTAACCTAACCTAACCTAACCTAACCTAACCTAACCTAACCTAACCCAACCCAACCTAACCTAACCTAACCTAACCTAACCAACTTAACCTAACCTAACCTCAGACAGACTGAGGAAGAGCAGCCCCAGGAGACCTCAGACCACCTCACTCCCTCTCTCCCCTGGCCCAACAGTCACTGTTGGGACACATGGTTTCTGCCAGAAATGAGCATAACCCCTTCCCATGTGGTATCAAGTCCAGTGGGGCCCTGCTGCCCAGCGGAACTTGAGCAGGGGGAACCCCAGGGCTGGTGTGTGACTGCCTTGGCCAGCTGGGCCTTCTGGTTGGTCCAGAAGTCTCAGTGCAAAGGGAAGGTTCCTTGTCAGAGACAGTGAGATGGATTCTCCCCCTAAATGTGGGCCTCTGCTGGTTGACTCTCACTGCACCCTCAGCCAGGGGAAGCCCAAAATGCAGCAAAAATCCATCCTCTAGCCATATCAGATTACACTATCTTTAGTTCATATATCTACATTATGTCTTCTCTCAGGAGCCTCACAACTGTTTAGTTGAAACTCCTCAGACACCAATGCCTTCCTAGACTTGGTTTGGGAGCTGGCACTTCTGTTACTGAGGGAAAAGCACAGCTGTACATGTGATTCATTTAACAAATCACTTCCATGAATGACTGTGTCATGTCACTAAAGGCCTGGGATGTTGAGAGCTAGGGTTTGTGCTCTGCCCCTCAGCTGTGCTGAAGAGGCCATCATGGGTGTCTGGGTGACACCTGGAGCCCTGGGGAATTGGGAGATAACTGAGAAATGTCCACAATTGAAAACTTAGAATCACCCCACAATTGATCTGACCCCTCATTCTAGATTAAGCCAAGGGATGATGTTCAAAATCCTTAACAAGGTGGAGGCTGGAGCCTGGAGCCTGAAGCAGGACCCTGGAGGTTCAGGGCAGGGCCAGGGGAACTCCAACTTGTGGGGAACCCCAGAGAGGATCCTCAGGTGAACCCAGGGCAAGTAATTTACCACCTGGATTGGAAGGGCTGCAGTGTTTCATTGGTAATACTGTGCCCCCGTGTGCCTGAGGGTCATCAGTCTTAGTGACCACCTCCTACCCTCACCCCTGATGTGTCACATATTTCAACTCTCTCCAGCAGACAGGTTATACCCTCTAGGTATAAACACAATGCAAGTCTTAGGATAAAGACCACAACCATCCCAGGGGCAGTGAGATCTAAAGGCTTGGGTCTGGGTGTCTCTTTTAGGATATGACAGTAACAACACAACTGAGTCTGTAAACTGGCATACTCCCCAGACAAGGGCCCTGCGGACCACAATGTCTCATTGGCCAGTGAGAAAAAAACTCTGAGTTTTCCTTCTATGGCAAGGAATAAAAACACTGATCCAGACACCAACGCTCATTGTGAACCATCAGGGCTCAGTCAGATGGGAGTGGCCTCCAAGGACCTGAGAGGCAGGCTGGCAGCCTTTTGGAGGATTTCTGGGTTAAAACAAATTGTGTAAGGAATTGCAGGATGCTAGAAATCCCAGTTCACAGGGAGGAATAAAGCTTATGAAACGAGGTCAGTTGTGGCTTGGAAACTGCATCACAAATGTTATTCTGGAATGAATGTAGGATGGAAAGGAATTCTGAGGTCAGAGACCAAGATCCTAGAAGGATTCAAATCTAAGAGAAAGGATGCACTATGGGACTCCTAGAGGGGAATTGAGGATGTACAGTACTTCCTGCCCTTAGGCAATTTGTTAATAATCTTCCTCTGACTTTTTTCTTTGCACATTGTAAGTTTTGATATTTTTATTTTCTTCCACCCCTCCCTCCCCCACTTACTGCTGTTGTCATTCCAGAGTTCTTCTTGAAAGCTACAAATCCTAACTTCTGGCCATAGAAACCTCTGCACCAGAAGCAGAATATATTCTCTCTTTCTTCAAAGTTATAGAGAAGAAGCCACTGTTCTAGGTTAGGAAATGGTCCTTAATTTGATTTTTACAGTCATCCACATTTTAGAGGATGTTGCTATGCCCTGTGAAAGCCCCTTCAAACCTAAATTCCAGGAGTTCTGGTGGACTGTCTCAGCTATGCACTGCACTGGCATGTGATAGATGCCCCATAAGTATCTGGAAGATGAGAAAAAAATCAATTTTCTGCTCCAGACCTCCCTGGGCCCTTATTGCACCTCAACCTTTAGCTTGAGTGCAGTATGCTACCTTATTCTTTGTGGGCAACAGGTGGGTCTCTTCTTCTCACTAACACTATTCTCCTGATGGGCAGGGGTACAACCTAGTCCATACACACAGGCAGAAGAGCACCCATATCTGTGATTCCAGGAAGACTTCTGAGCCAGTTTCTCACCACACCTCATTGTCTTGACCATTGACTGAGGGGTGGGGGCAGGCAGAGATGAGGCAAGAATGACCTAGAACTTGTGGTAGTGGGGATGGATTCTCCCAAAGTCTGCCTCTGAGAGACTCACTTTTCTACCCAGGGTGCCCTGGGGACCACCTACAGCTCTCTTTGACATTTTTTCACTTACAGGGGATGTCCTTAGGATCAGTTGTCTAATGGGAATTATCAGGTATGTGGGACAAAAGGTTCAGCCTTGCCTTTCCTCAATCAGAGCTCCCTGCTCCACATTCCCCACTGCTCAATAAAGACAGGAGCCCTCCTACCTGACACAAAATCCACTCCCCTTATCAGTTGGTCATCAAGGCTCTGCTTGGCTATTGCCAAATGGATGACTCCATATAAAGATTAGAAACAAAACACTGTCTGCACAGACTTCTAGCCCATGAGGAAAAGAGATGACATGATGGCTCCAAGTCTGCAGATTAACATCTTGGCAGATGATCACCACCTCAGCACACTCCTTTCCACCCTGCCAGCCATGAGCAGACTGTGAACATGATGGGCCAACCAGTCTTCCAACCTCCTAGAAAACTGGCACCTTCCAATGGTCTGTCCACCCCTCATGCCACTTCAAACAGCTCAGCCCTCCACAACTCAGGCACATTGGGAGTGGGAGGTACTGTAGGGCTGCCAAGGAAGGTTCATAATATCTGCCCAACCTTCATTTCACTGCCTTGTGACCCCTATCTTACCTTTGGGTGTGTCCTGGTAAATACCCTGAGTCCTCTGTTGTGGGGATTGAACTAATTCCAGCAGCTTTGAAAAATGTTCTCACTTCCAATTTTCCTGAGGTGAGAGCCTTGGGATGTTGGGAAACAAGAAAACATCTTTGTTCTTCCAAGCATCTTTGACCAAATGAGCTGAGTTGGGGGCTGTCTCTAGAATGTGGGTGCCTAGTTACCAAGGTTCCATGTTCTGTTGGGTTATATCTCCAAGGAGTGAGATTACTTCTTGGGGTCTCATTACCAGTCTTACTTCCTTGAATGAAACCACTCTTAATCCTGATGTCTCTTCAGCCTCCTCTCTCATGTCATCAATTTAACTCTATAGTTACACAAACACTGTCTTCCCTGCAGTACATGGAAAATGCCTGGGAAAATCAGAATCCCAGTATTGAGGAGATAGGGTTGGTTTCTCACCTAAATCCTTTTTGTGCCATATCCATAAACCTGGACAAGTCATTGTTTCTCTTGAGTCTCCTGAATCTCCTCATCTGAACCATAAGGATCATTCCAGATTCCACATCTTAGGGTCTTTAGCAGAAGTATATGGAATAATATCTTTAAAATTCATGAGCTAATGTGACAGATCACTAATACATGAACTTTAGAGATGGAAGAATTACATGAAGGAATAGGAAGCAGCAGGGAGTTCAACTCAAAACAAGGCTGGTTCTTGATGGTATGATCATGAGAAATTAACTTATCCTCTTGGTTTCATTTCCCAGACCCTAATATAATGGCCCTGAAATTCAATGAAAATCAAATACTGCCATCTGAATCAAAACCCTTCGATGGATACCCATTATATTTAAAGTCAGGTTAAATGCCTTTACCTTATGTTGTGGAAATCCTCCAAATAGTTTCCAAAGATCTCTGCCTCCTGGTATACATGCTCTTATCTAATCTCTTCCTCTTAGGTGTGAACTGGACTTAGTGACTCTCTTCTTAACAATAGGATAGGGCCAAAGTGATGGTATATCATTTCCAAGTGGGATAAACAAAACACCTTGATTTCTGTCTTCTTAGTTTCCTCTTTTGCTCTCCATTTATCTTTCTCTCCCTCTCTCTCTGATTCTCATGCTTTCTCTTATACCTCACTCTAGGGAAGCAGGCTATGATGTGCAGAACCCCATATTGCAAGAAACTGAGGGAGGACCCAGATAACAGAAAAGAATTCAAGCCTTCAGTCCAAACTGCCAATAACAAATGAGTGACTTTGGAAGTAGTTTTTTCCCAAGTCAAGCTTCAGTTGGGGCTACTTCTCAGTTTTGAGAGAGATATTGGAGCACAATCACATAGCTTAACCTTGCCTGAATTCTTTGTTCACAAAAACTGTGCAATAAAAAAAAAAAAAAACATTTGTTATTGTAAGCCACTAAATTTTGGGGGTAGTGTTATCACATTCTAATAGACAACTAATATAATCTACGAGCCCCCATGATCTGTCCCTCCCCTCCTCCCTTCCCTCCTTCCTCCCTCCGCACCTCTCCCAAGTTCCCTCCATCTACACTGGCATCCTTTCTAACCTCTTCTCAGGCCAAATTCACTTCAGCATCAAAGTCTGCAAACTTGTGCCTTCTCCTGGCACACTGTTCACAAACTTGTGCAGCACTGGCTCCTGTTACTCATTCTAGATGCAGTATAAATGTCACCTCAGTGATTCCTTTCAGACCAACCCACTTAGCATCTCCCAGCACTGCTTTCAGCATCCTGCTTGGTTTTCTTTATGGTACTTGCTCTTCTCTTTAACACATATATGTTTACAAATTTCTTCCATCTCTACTTGCATACTCTGAGGTCCTGGAAAGCAGGGAGAAAGTTGGTCATCTTCACCACTGGACCCAGGGCCTAGCCCAGTGCCTGGCATGGGTAAGTGCTCAGGGAATAGTTGCTACAAGAGTAAATGAGATGATCACTGAACATTTCTACCAGACTCACACCAGCTTACATTAATCTACATTTGTAAATTAATGCCAAACTCCCAACAACATTAAAAATTAGTAAAGTCTACCTGACATTAGAAGCTAAGACCAGCTACAGAATGGGAAAATACATTGACAATGGTATCACCTAGAGAATAATAATATCAAGAAGACTTATAAAACAAAATATCTACCAATGCAAAACCAAAAATAAAATGACAAACAAATATAGACAAAATCTATGACTAGACCATTCACAGATTAGTAAGATCATGTGGTAAATAATTTTATAAACTGCATCATAAGCAATAAATGAAATGCAGATAACCAATACAATTTCACATATATAAAATTCCTTAAATTAAACTCTACACAGTGGGACCACAATATGTAAAAATGGAGACTCTTCCAGTTTCAGTGGGGTTGCTCTTTGTCCAACCACTTGGAGGACTTAATGGTCACTCACATGACATTTGAAAATATCCCAAAACAATGATATAGTTCTTCTATTCTTCATATTCTCTTCATGTCAATAAGTGTATGTCCCCCCAAATATCCACAACACTATAACTAATGGAAGGGCAATGCTGGAAAGAACACAAATGTCAACCAAAAGAAGAGATTCAAAAAGAAATCCACACATAATAGATATCAATGGTAAACAGGAATGGAATTGAATCAGCTAGGCTTAGTATATGTGTCCAGATGGAGACTTTCAAGGAATTATTTGAGTCAAAATGCAAAGTGAAGAAGGATATAGATAGTATATTGACATATACACACATTTTATGAACTTGTATGAAATCTATATTGCTAAAATACACACAGGTTGCTACTGAAATTTTGTAAATGATTGGAAATGGCAAGAAGACCAAAGGTGATTGGATCCACTTGACTTGATTAGATAGAGTGTGCAATCACATGAGGTTTGATCACTATAAATGCCTGTCTAGAAAGGAAACATCACTCACATACCCTTCCTCACTGATCCTGGAAGATGCATTGCTTCCAGCAGAGTTTGTCCAGCATCCACCAACCTGAAATCTGCTGTTAGACAACAATATCACAGGTGGATTTCTGGTTGGTTTCAATTTTTGTCCTCATATTATCCCTCAGAAAAATAACATGGTTGGAGAAATATCTAGCAGTGTTGCTTTAGGTGTTGGATTAAGGAATCTTTAATTTATAATAGTATTTGGACATTGATTTAAAGATTTTGTGATTCTAAATGCTAAGTAATACATGAAGATTCAAATTTCCAAGGAAATTTGGGTGGGACTACAAATGCGCAGCGATGGAAGACTTGTTTGTGCCAAAGGCATTTAGAATAAATAATTGATTTGTTCATTCTCAGTTCAAATATATTTATATAATTATATAACATTTATTAGAAACCAATGAAAAAATAGGGTGCCAAGAATAAAGCAGTAATTATAACATTCTATACTTCCTACAGTGAAGTTCTCAGGCTAACAGCAGAGAAAAGAATTTTTCAATGTTGAATGAACTGGGGTGACTGCATGGACCACAGAGAGTAGGTTTGAACATGGAAAGATCTCTGTCTATAACCCACGATTCTCTGCCCATCCAACACTGTACTGGTTTATGATGCACCAGGCAAACATGATGATTCAGAGTCTCTGAAGGGCACCTTTATTCCTTATTTACTGTCCATCAAGTGATTGTCCCATAATGAAGCTGCCCATGAATTTTCTTTACACCCCTAATGGTCCATCCCTCTGCCCTGTTTACTTAGCAATGCCACATTTGTTTTTTCTCCCAAGCTTAACATTGCCAATCAAGGTAGAGTAGCTGTGGACAGTAGCTGACCACAAAAGTTAGGTAACTATGTAATGGGATTTTCCCATTCCTAGTGCAGATTCAATTTAGTAGTAGAATGAACTTCACTGAATTTTAGTTCATTTTAATAGTACTTCATATGCCTCTGGGAGGAATTTAGATGCCATTTTCTCTACATGCATTATGTATGACCAAGCATTTAGCTTTCCCTGTTAAACATGTAATTCTCTAGAGCAAGCACAATGTGCAGCCCCTCCCACCTGTCAGTCTCCTTAACCAATCCCTAACTCCTCCTCTATACAAGCCAATATAATGCCACTCTACTTTATGTTAGATCTGAGACATCCAAACTCCTGTCTTGGGTGACCAAACTCAGTGTGGTCGTCAATACTTTGAGTCTGGCATGGACCCAGAGAACCTGTGTGGGTTCCCTTAAAGTTTGGCAAACCAGTTGGGACTTTTTGACCTCTGAGGAGAATGCTGCCTGGTGGACTCTTTGGCCCCTGAGGTGGGGCACACCTGAGATCCACTTTTTTTCTGCAGGAGCACATTGTCTCCAAAAGCTGGTATCAGGATTACTCTGCCTCTGGCATTGATTATCCTGAAAAACAGCCACTCAGGAAGGAAACAGACCACCCATGATTTCCCTGCAGCCTCAAGGAATACTGATTTTCTTATCAAAATTATTGCTTGTTCTCTAGAGTGAAGGTTTAAATCTTTTGGTGAAGCTATATGTGCCTAGACTACCCACGGTCATTGATTTTGGCTTAAGTTCAGAGCTGTGAGGACCTGGAATTGTAGGTTAGAGTTCTACAGTAGAATCCATTCCCTAGGTATAGGAAACCTCCCACTGGTATCCTGGTAGAGTACTAAAATTCTGATCAATAAACTTAAAGAGTAACTCAACCAAGTACTGAGAGTGAGTCACAAGGGGCAATAAATAAAGCCCTAGAATGAAAGAGAAGTGTGATCTTCTATATTGCATCTTAAAACATTGGGAACAATTTGATTATGAATACCCATGACTAAAAAGAGAATGATATTTCTGAGTGAAAACGCATGGCCACATGTAAATTAGAGCATGGCCAGGAATGGCCACCAAAGGGATCTCTTCAGTACAATACAATTTTTAAAAAAGATTTTATTTATTTATTTATTTATCCCCCCTTGCTGCTTGTGCTCACTGTGTCCATCTGCTGTGCACACTTCCGTGTCTATCTGTCTCCCTTTGTTCTGTCATCTTGCTGCGTCAGCTCACTATGCCACAGGGACAGGCTTGCCTTCACCAGGAGGCCCAGGGAATTGAACCCGGGGCCTTCCACATGGTAAGTGGGAGCCCTATTGATTGAGCCACATCCACTTCCCAGTACAATACAATTTTGCAACTAGGAAATATATTATAAAAGACTTAGTAAATGGGAAGAAATACCATATGTTCAATAATTTGGGCATGATGTGATGTTAGCAAGTCACAGGCCTAATAAAATCTGCCAAAAAAGAAAAGAGAAGAAACTATTCCTGTTGTGGGAGGTGTGGGAGGTGGGGAACATGGGAATCCCTGTAATTTCTGTGTAATATCTAGGTAATCTAAGCACCTTTAAATAAATATATATATATATATATATATATATATATATATATATATATATATA
>JAKSZT010053875.1:1310253-1364534 GCA_026826555.1 Tolypeutes matacus
ATATATATATATATATATATATATATATATATATATATATATATATATAAAATAACATTTATGTAAGCAAATGCACATATATGCATATATATTTTTATATCATTTTACAAATATTGGTATGTATTGTGAAAAATTTGATTTGTACCCACAATAAAAAACAAACAAACTGCTACACACACACACAGACACACACACAAACTATTCCCTGATTCCATACCCTCAGAAAAGGTGCTGGACTTGTTCCTTGTTCCCACTGCTCCTCCAGCATCTTATGAAGGAGGAGAAGAGGGGGAGGGTGATCCTGAACTGCCCTTAGATCCCTTAGAAATGGCTTCCCCACCTCTAACTCAGTGTGGTACCCAATGTGGCCAGGGAGCCTCCCACAGCAAAGCAATTTCAACAAAGGTGGGTGCCAGCTGTTAATCAAGGCCATCCAAAAGGTTAATTGTTTGTACACACTCCATTCTCCACTTCAGACTTGTAATATTGGAAGAAGTGAATCCCAAGTTATAAGGAAAGTCCCAAGAATATGGAAAATATATTCAATTCTTTTATTGCAATCATATTCTTTGTTGAGTGGACATACAGCCCTTATTATATGTGCTATTAACTTCAGAAGAAAAGAAAACAGTGCTAGTAAAAGACCATGACCAATATAATGGCCTGGAAGATGGAGTATTAGAGAGGCATTGATATCACTTCTCTCCCAGATAAATAGCTAGAGGCCAAATGGAGACTGTCTGGAAGGCTGTTCTGGGGCTAAGGACACCAGGGTAAGGCTAGGCAACACCCAGAAGAGAAAGATGTGAAGGAAAGGAGTCTTGGCTGGTTGGAAAAATCCCATGAGTAACACTGCAGCAATAGCTGCTGGTGCCCATTACTCAGCCCTCAGAACAAGGAGTCCACTGTCCTCTGGAAGGGGGCTGCACACTGAGGGGCTTGCAGAGGCCCTTTCCCCAAAACAGGGGATAGATAAGGACATAGCCTATATCAAATTAAGATTTTGCCCAGTGAACTTGGTTTACTGCATTGGAGGGATCTCACACTTCAGAGTTGGGTGAGGCCATGATATTGTTTTTCCTGAGAGCCCACAGGGAATGAAAGATAATTTGCCTTCTTAAACACCATCCCTATTGTCCTGGGTTTGTTCTTGAGGAAGCAGAGTAAGGGAGGGTGTGGCCTGTCAAGGGAGAAGAACAGCTTCTGAAAAAGTTTTTTGTGAAGTTTGGTCCACTCTGAGGACATCACTCCGGTCTCACCCTTGGAGTTACAGTGAATGCATAAACCTGTCTCACCCTTGGAGTTACAGTGAATGCATAAACCCCTAGCATCTGGAGTATGAGCTGAGAGGTCTGCTACAGATCCTCATCTGCTGACAGACCAGAAAAGTGCATGAAAGGAAGGGAAAATAATAAATAAATAAATAAATAAATAAATAAATAAATAAATAAATAATAAGACAATCAAATGCTTTTAATGTCTCTTTCTCCAAGGTCCTTGGAAACTAACCTGCACCTCATACTGCATCCTTAGCTCTTGTTTGAGTAGTTGAACAAGGGCAATCCTTAATTCACAGAATGAGCAGTAGTAAGAGTCAAAGAACAGTGGTAGCACACAGCATCTTAACAGTAAATCCCTTAGCAAGAGGGAAGAATTGAACATCAAAGTAAACTCAGCATCATGATCAGATGCCAAAAAATTACTAGCAAAAAATTACTAGCCATACTAAGAAAAAAATATATGACTTAGGCAAAGGAACAAATAAAAGGCCCAGATGAGAAACAGGACTTGAAGCAACTGAGTGAGGTTCATACAGATCTCCTAAAACAATTCATGTAGTTGAAGGACAGCATGTCTGAATAAATAAAAAGACATTAATAAGATACTGGGTAAGCTCTGATTGATTGCTCCTCCCATGTGACCCATTGTTCACTGTGGGATTGTTCAGTGAGGGCTGCTCTGAGCTGTGGGACCCTGGCTTGCTATCCATGTCTGGCCACTCCAGCCTTCAGCAGCCATCACACTGATCAATCAACAGCCATCAACATTGAGGCAAAACCCTCCAGGAGCAAAAGTTTCAGATGATGGTTAGCATTTTCAGCAATAAAGTATTTTTAAATTAGGTTGAGGTGAGAAGTCTGGCTTTGAAATTTTCATGGAGGACTACATCCTTTCAATCCTGAATCTGTTGTAATATTCTCATTTACTTATTAATCTATTTAAAAAGTTTTCTTTAAGAAGCTGTGCTATTTGGTAAAATCTTTGAGTTTTAACAAGAATTTTTACAAATATACATTATACTTCCTCTTGTAGTATATAAAAGTTTTAATACTTTAAATCCCATGTGCTATTCCATTTCATAATTTATATTTATCACCTTTATCACCTCTATTAGAGAATGTGCTGGGGATTGCTAAAATGAGTTAAAGTATAGGACACCACCTGTTTTAGAAGAAACATTTACAAATTATTTTCTTCCTTCCTATTATAGTAATGAAGATTAAAAAAAAATTAGCAATATATTTTCACCAACCTGCCAATTGAGAGGCATAAAATTTCTTATACAGGTAGCTTTAGTGTTTCTGAAGTATTTTGGATACAAGTACTTCATACGAGGCTGAATTCTTACTTTTTGTTTCAAGTATTGGATTAACAACAACAATAAAAAAAGGCAAAATGTCATTCAATACAAAAATACCCTAATCAAAATAAAAACAACTCAAAAGTAAAAAAAAAAAAAAGAAAGAAAGAAGAAAAAAAGAAAAGAAAAGAAAAGAAAAGAAAAGAAAAGATGCTGGGTGAGCATAAAGAAAAATTTAAAATCTTGGATAAAAAATAACTGAACTTATGGGAATGAAAGACACAGTAAGTGAGATTAAAAATATAACAGAGGCATACAATAGCAGATTGGAAATCATAGAAGAAAAATCAGATCAGAAAAGCTAAAATTTTAAAAAGAGAGGAACAGAGGGAGAAGGGAATGGAAAAAAATTGAGCAGGTGCTCAGCAAGTTGAACGATAGCACACAGTGAACCAACATACTCTTAGTTCCAGAAGGAGAAGAGAAGCCTAAAGAGGCAAAAAGAGTATTTGAGGAAATAATAGGCAAAATTTTCCCAACTCTCATGAAAGACATGAATATATGTGTCCAGGAAGCACAGCATACTCCAATTAGAATAAATCCAAATAGACCTACCCCAAGACACATAATATTCAGAATGCCAAATACCGAAGATAAGGAGAAAATTCAGAAAGCAGGAAGGGAAAAGTGAAACATCACATACAAAGAATGTCCAGTAAGACCTAGTGCAAATTTCTCTTCAGAAACCATGGAGGTGAGAAGGCAGTTGTATGATATAATTACAGTACTGTAAGAGAAAAAGTGCCAGCCTAGAATTCTTTCTTTAGCAAAACTCTCTTTCAAATATTATGGTGAGTGTAATAGTCACAGATAAACAGAAACTAAGACAGTATGCAAATAGAACCCAGCTCTTCAGGAAACACTAAAGGGAGTTCTGCAGTCATGAAAAATAAACAAAAAAATTTAATAAAAATAAAAACAACCAGAAATCCAGAGATAGAGGCTTGGAGGAGGGTGTAGAATTGAAGAGTATCAGAAAGCTAACCAAAATGGTAAAAAGACAGACAAATATCAGATATGACACATGAAAACTAAAGGATAAAATGGTTGAAGTAAGTAATGCCTTTGCAATAATTACAATGAATGTTAATGTATTAAAATCCCCAGTCAAAAGACATAGGCTGACAGAATGGATAAGAAAGTATGAGTAATCCATATGCTGTCTACAGGAGACTCAAGTTAGACCCAATGACAAAAATATTCTGAAAGTAAAATGTTGGAAAAAGATATTTAATTCAAACAGTAACCAAAAGAGAGCAGGAGTACTATACTGGTGTCAGACAAAACAGACTTTAAATGCAAAAAAGTAATAAAAGATGCAGAAGACCATTAGATATTCATAAAAGGCACAATCCACCAGGAAAGAGTAACAATCATAAATATCTATGCACCTAACCAGGCTGCCTACAAATACATGAGGCAAACTTTGTGGAGAAATAGATGCCTTTACAATAATAGTTGGAGATTTCAACATGCCACTCAAATCAATAAATAGTACAACTAAACAGAATACAAAGAAGGAAAGAGAGAATTTGAACAATATGATAAATGAGCTGGACCTGGCAGACATACACAGAACATTGCACCCAAAATCAGCAGGTTATATTCTTCTCAAGTGCTCATGGATCTTTCTCCAGATAGAACTCATGTTGGGCCACAAAACAGCTCTCAATAAATTTAAGAAGGTTGAAATTATACAAATCACATACTCTGATTATAATGGAATAGAGCTGGAAATCAATAATAAGCAGGAAATGGAAAAAGTCGCAAATATATGGAAGCTAAACAATATACTCCTAATCAGTGGGTCAAAGAATAAACTGCAAGTGAAATTAGTAGATATCTCGAGAGGAAATGAAAACATGAAAAAAACTTATGGGATACAGCAAAAGAAGTCCTGAGCAGGAAATTTATAGTCTTTTAAAATTTTTAATAATTTTTATTTTTAAAAGATACTTAGATTACATAAATGTTACAAAAAATATGTAAGGGATTCCCATATGCCCCACTCCCTACCCCTCCCACACTTTCCCACATTATCAACATTCTTCATTAGTGTGGTACATTTGTTAAAATTGATGAAAACATATTAGAGCATTGCCACTAAGTGTGGGTTACAGTTTACATCATAGTTTAAACTCTCTTCAACATATTTTTATAAGTTATGACAAGATATAGAAAATTATAGCCTTAAATGCCTATATTAAAAAGGAAGAAATCTAAAATCAAAGACCTATCTGAACAACTGGAGAAACTAGAAAAAGAAGAATAAATCAATCCCAATGCAATCAGAAAGGAAAAAAAAATGCAATGATTAGAGCAGAAATAAATGAAATTGAGAACAACAAAGCAATAGAGAAAATCAACAAAACCAAAAACTGGTTCTTTGAGAAGATCAATAAAATTGACAAACCCTTAGGTAGACTAAAAAAAGGAGAAAATAAGCAAATAATAAAATTAGAAATGAGAGGAGGGACATTATGACCGACCCCACAGAAATAAAAATGATCATAAGAAGATATTATGAGAAATTGTATGCCGACAAATTTGACAATTTAGAAGTGGACAAATTCCTAGGAAAGCACAAACAACCTACATTGACTGTATGAGAAATTCAAAATGGAAAATTGGAAGTAAAATTCTCACTATTTGCAAATGACATGATCTTACATTTTGAAAATTCCAAAATACCTAAAACAAAGCTATCAGAACTAATAAATGAATTCAGCAGAGTGGCATGATACAAGGTCAACATGCAAAAATTATTAGCCTTTCTATACACAAGTAATGAGTAAGATGAAGAAGAAATAAAAATAATTCTATGTACAATAGCAACAAAAAGACTCATATGTCTAGGAATTAATTTTACCAGGAATGTAAAGGACCTGTATTCAGAAAACTATGAAACACTGTTAAAAGAAACCAGAGAAGACCTAAATAAATGTAGGGACATTCCACATTCATGGATTGGAAGAGTAAACATCATGAAGATTTCAATCCTACCCAAACTGATTTCTAGATTCATTGCTATACCATCAAAATCCCAACAGCCTACTTTACAGAAATAGTAAAGGAAATTAGCAAATTTATTTGTAAAGTAAAGTTGCCACATTTAGCCAAAAACATCCTAAAAAAAAAAACAATGTGGGAGGACTTTCACTTCCTGATCCTAAAGTGTATTATAAAGCTACAGTGGCCAAAAGAGCATGGTATTCCTCTCTCTTGGAGGTGGAATGGTCATCACCATCCCAGACTCCTCAAGATTGGGGTAAGAGCTATGGACTAGAGTGGACTTACTGGTATTCTGTTGCAGACATATTATGATTCAGGCAATGGAAGAAAATACAACATTGAGGTGGAGCCAGTGGCCACTGGATGCTTTTGGGGCAGGGAAAAGCAGTTGTAATACAGGAGCTTTTTTGGGATTTGGGAATTATCCTGAGTGACATTATAACAACAGATATAGGCCATTTTACATGAACATATAACATGTAGAACTGTGTGGGAGAGAGTGTGGTCTACCATGTGAACTATGGTCCATGCTTAGTGGCAGAGCCCCAGGATGTGTATATCCATTGCGGGTGATGCTCCACACTAATGAAGGATGTTTATGTGGGAGGTTATGGGAGGTGTGGGAGGTGGCAAACATGGGAATCCCTGGAATTTTTGTGTAACACTTATGTAACCTAAGCACCTTTTAAAATATTAAAAAATATATTAAAAAAAAAGTAAATATAAATCAATTTATAAAGAGGAAAAAAATGTAATTGTGCAAGAATAGCCAGAAATGGGAACTGTGGACAGTGGGGAAAGCATAGAGAGGTAAAGAGGTGATGGATTTTCTTTCTTTTTTTTTTTTTTTTTAATTACTTGAATTTTATTTGCCTCAGGCTTATGACTTGCAACCAAAGACATTGTGCAAAGAAAGCAAAGATTAAGTACACTTTGGGGAGAAGGAGACAATACACATTGGTAACAGAGGAGGATCAGGTTGACAACAGAAGCCATCCAATACACTATATAGACTGCAATATTCAATAGCGCTTTCAACAAAACTTTTTTAAAAATCAAGAGCAAAATTAAGCAGTGTTTACAGTAGACATAAATCTTATACAATTCAAAAAGCATTTTTTTCAGATCATAGAGCATAAAATGGAAAAATGTATATGCAGGTGAGATCTAGCTACTGTACATTTATCACCTCTTAAAGTTGCTTATATGTACCACAGTGTAAAAAAAAAAAATACTGAACAAATAAAAACCTTAAAAATTACCTGATGAAAAATAAAATAACCAGTGGCTTTTATTGGCTTCTCCTGGTTATCAGTGCTACAAAAGACAAAAATTCTCCTCATTTGAACAGGTGATAAAACCAGGCACAAACCATTACCAAATTAGACCCAACCCATAGAAATATACTATCTACCCACTTATTTTTCCATCAAAAGCTTTGTTTGTTTAATCTTTGAATCTTTGAAGCCCATTTGGTCGCAATATGTTACAAATATTTGTGTATGTGCGTGTTTTTTTACACCATGATATCATATGTTTGTCTGGCACTATCCTAAACCTAGTTTATAGGTGATGGTGACATACAAACAACCCAGTGATTATATGACAAAATGAACTCACTGAGTAGAAATGAGAGGGGAAGAAGGAATTCAGTTCTACCAAGGAAAAAAGGTCCATGTTGATCACTCATCATCCGTCCCACTTGGTTCTGACTGTTCATTTTCATCCTGCTCTTCATCGCTGTCAAAATCACTCACTACAGGTTTGGCTTTTTCTCGATTGGGCCTTTTCTTGCCTTTTCCTTTGTCCCGGCCTTTCTCATCTTTCTTATTAAGCTTGATTTTCACCTTAACAGATTTTGCCTCGGATTCTGACTCCTCCTCATCTTCATCTTCCTCTTCTTCATTGCTTTCGTCCTCACTCTCTTCCTCTTTGGCAATTTTCTGCCGAGCACTCTTAAACACTGACTGTAAGACAATGGAGTCTTCATAGATCTGGGATCCCTCCAAGTTGAATGTCTAGGCATTGTGACAAAGAAGCATGACATCTTTCTCCAGGTCGCCAGGCTCCGGGACTTATAATTACGAATTCTTTCCTTTATTTTTTGAAACCCACTGGCTTCCTAATTAATTCATAGTATTCAGGTAATTCTTTCCTTGAAGGTAACTGAATGAAGACTTCACTGAGCTGTCGTCCTGAACTGTCTTTGTAGTTTATCACAGTATCGATGATGGCGTTCATCTGCTTTGTCAGTTTGGGGGGATTTGGTGATAGTTTCTCAGCAGGAGGGCGGCCTCTTCTCTTCTTAGCCTTTTCCACATCTTCTTTTGCAGGATCTTTATCCACATTTCTTCATCTTTTTCGCTTCTTAAGCCGTACTTCCTCTTCCATTTCTTCCAAATTGCCATTTTCAATGGCCTGCTGCTGATGTGACTTGAGCTCCTGCACCTTTTTTTCGGATTTTCTTCTTTGTTAGTTTTTGTTTACTGTTTTTATTGAAATAATGAAAATGCTCTAGTGATGATTGAGGTGATGAATGCACAACTATGTAATTGTGCTGAATACCATTGATTGTGCACTATGAATGAACTGTATACTTTGTTGATATATATCAATAAAATTGATTTGTTAAAAAAATAGCATGGTATTGGCATAAGGATAGACACATTGATCAATAAATTTGAAATGAGAGTTCATAAACAAAGCCTCACTTCTATGGTTAACTGATTTTTGATAAACCTACTAAGCCCAATTTTCCAGGACAGAACAGTCTCTTCAACAAATGGTGCTGGGAGAACTGGATATCTATAACCAAAAGAATGAAAGAGGACCTCTATCTCACTCTCTATACAAGAGTCATCTCAAAATGGATCCAACACCTAAATAAAAGCCAGGACCATAAAACACCTAGAAGATAATATAGGGAAACATGTACAAGAACTTGCTAAGGTCAGGGTCTTTTATGCCTTATACCAAAAGCCCAAGAAACAAAATAAAAAATAGATAAATGGGACCTCCTTAAAACTAAATATTTCTGCATCTCAAAGGACTTTGTAAGAGGGTAAAAAGGCAGCCTATTCCATGGGAGAAAATATTTGGAAATAACACATCCAACAAGAGTCTAGTATCCTACATATATAAAGCAATCCTACAATTCAATAATAAAAAGACAAATGACCTGATTTTAAAAATGGGCAAAAGCCCTGAAAAGACATTTTTCTAAAGAAGAAATACCAATGGTGAAAAAACACATGAAAAAAATGTTCAACATAATTTGTGTTTAGGGAAATTCAAATCAAAACTACAATGAGATATCATTTCACACCTACTAGAATGGCCACTATTAACAAAACAGAAAATTACAAATGTTGGAGAGGATGAGGAGAGATAAGAATGCTTATGCACTATTTTTGGGAATATAGAATGGTACAGCCACTGCAGAAGTCTGGTGGTTCCTAAGAGAATTGAATATAGATCTGCCATGTGATGCAGCAATACCACTGCTGGTATATACCCAGAAGAACTGAGAGCAGTGACACAAAGAGACATCTGCACACCAATGTTTGTAACGATGTTATTCACAATTGTCAAATGATGGAAACAACCCAGACGTCCATCAAATGATGAATGGGTAAACTGTGGTATGTATACTTGATGGAATATTATGCAGCTTAAGAAGAAATGAATTCATGAAGCATATGACAATGTGGATGAATCCAGAAGACATTATCTTGAGTGAAGCAAACCAGGCACAAAAAGACAAATACTGTATGCTTTTGCTATTATTTAATAAATATAATGAGCAAACTCATGGAGTTAATAGCTAGAATGTAAGTCACCAGAGAATAGAATGTGGTTAGAAATTGGAAAGCTGAGGTTTACTCTGCACAGAATTGGGGGAAAAATTGTTTTTGAATGTTTGGAAATGAATAGAAATGGTGAAAGCATATCATAGGATTTGTAATTAGTAGCACTAATATATGAGTATGATGGTGGTTGGTTTTTATTGTATTTTCTTTTTTGGAGTAATTAAAATGCTCTAGGGAGAGGGAAAAACACGGATTATGTGGGAGCATTTTTGGGACTTGGGAATTGTCCTGAATGACACTGCAATGACAGGTACAGGCCCTTATATATCTTGCCATAACCTACAAAATTGGGTGGGAGAGAGTGTAAACTACAATGTAAACTATCATCAATGCTTAGTGGTCATGCTCTGAAATGTGTTCAATTACAATGAATGTACCACACTATTGAAGGATGCTGTTAATGTGGGAGTGTGGGGAGCAGGGCATATAGGAATCCCATATATTTTTTATGTAACATTTATGTAACCTAAGTATCTTTTTAAAAAATTGTAAGTGTAATATGGTGGCATTTTTGAGACATTGGAATTGTCCTGAATGATGGAGATACAGGCCATTATATATCTTGTCATAACTCACAAAATAGTGTGGGAAAGAGTTTAAACTATAATGTAAACTATAATTCACACTTAGTGGCAATGCTCCAAAATGTGTTCATCAATTGCAACAAATGTACCACACTAATGAAGGATGTTGTTAATGTAGGAGAGTGTGTGAGGGGTAGGGAGTGGGACATGCTGGAATCCTCTGCACTTTTTATGTAACATTTATGTAATCTAAGCATCTTTTTTAAAAAATGCTCCAATATTGATGGAAGTGGTGAATGCACAATTCTGATATTATAACATATGCCATTGATTGTACACTTTATGTAAATTGTATGGTTTATGAACAAAAAATATAATTGGGTGGGTTGGGGGAAAACACAACAAAAGTAAGCTATAGACTATAGTTAATAGTAAAACTTTGATGATGCTCTTTCATAATTTGTTAAAAATATTTCACAACAACACAAGATGTTGGTGGTGGGGTGAGGTATGGGAGCTCTGTATGATATTAGTCATGTACTTTTTCTATACACTTATTGTTTATGTATATATTCATGTAAGAGTGGTATACTTCATATATATATATAAAAAAAACCATAACCATGCTGAATCTCTGAGCAACAATAATACAAACAATTCAGTGCATATTACAGGAGACCAAGCAGTTCCCTAAGTTGAGCCAAATTGGAATCCAAATGAGCAGTCAGACAGGACCAAATTGAACCATTAAGCTTATATTATTGCAGGACTTAGAGAAGGGATGCCTAAACAAAGGATCCTTAACAAAATCAGCAAATAGTTCAAGACCCTGAAGAAACCCAGTCTGTCTATTTAGAGCAATTGCTCAAGGCCTATAGACAGTACATTGATTTAGACCCAGAGGAACCCACTAATCTCTGCACTGTTAATTATACTTAATGTGCTCCTGATATAGGGAGAAAACTCCAGAAATTGAAAGGGGAATTGGATATGGCTATGCCACAATTAGTAGAGATTGTCTTTAATATTTTTCATAACTCAGAGTTCACCCATAAGAAGCAGCAAAAGAAACATGGTGCCTAAAAAGTGTGCCACATAGGAGCAGCTATCAGGAAGAACATCAGAGGCCCACAGACCCTGAGATGAGGGAAAGGTTCCATGGGAAGCTCAGTGAAGAGTAAAAACCCCAGGGCCCCCCAGGAATGCAATTAGGTTCCCAACATTGCACTTACTATAATAAGGAGGGACATTGGAAGCAGGAATGCCTGAAATTTCCTGGGAAGGGTGGGGCCAGGCTATCCCACCTAGCAGCCAAAATCCCATAGTTAGCAGGAATAAAGACATGGAATGATGAGGCTTAGGAGCACCTTCCACTGGCCAGGAAACCATCCTGATCACACACAATGAACCTCAGTTATCATTTCAAATGGGTAAGAATTTAGTTGACAACTCGGTCTACACTGGAACCACTTAGTTTTACACCAGAGGCTAATTAAAGAAACTAATGAATCAATCCCTATCACTGACATTTGGGGGACTAAAAACTTTAAACAATTCTCAGAACCACTGCAATGTCAGATTGGAGAGACTCATGTGACTCATTAGATTTTACTACATGTCTGAATGCACAATTCTCCTTCTCAGCCAACACTCTCAAAATTGCAAGCTTCACTTTGATTTTCACTTAATGAAGTGAACATACAAGTCCAAACCGTATAGATCTGTGCCTTCCAAGCAGCTCTGCTGGATTTAGCTGGGGACACTGAGACATTTGAAGTACTCAAAGAGATAAAACAACAGTTTCCATCTGATGCCTGAGCTATTGGGGAAACCCATGATGAGCACTTGAAACACAGGAAGTCAAGGTAAGACTGTGCCCAAACACCACCCCACCACATCTAAAACAGAATCCACTCAAACAGAAGGTTAGAGCCAGAAACTTACTTAATCAAGAAATTTCTCATGTGTGGATTAATTAGACCCTATCAACCAGAATTTAATACCCTTATCTTACCAGTGCTTCAACCATGTACTCAGGGATATAGATTTGTACAAGATTTGAGAACTATTCATCAGATATTGTAGGATGTCTACTGAGTGGTGCCCAATCCTTACACAATCTTTGTTAATATTACTAACACATACATCTGATTCACAGTCCTGGACTTAGATGTATTCTTTTGCATCCTACTGGAGAAGGAATCACAGAGACTCTGCTTTGGAATGGGAAGATACCAGCAATGGAATGAAGCAACAGCATTGTTGGGCTGTTCTGTCATGGATTTAAGAATTCTCTGACCTTTTTGGGGCAAGCCCATCCAGGGATCTGCAGGTGGTGCAACTCCAGGAAGGACTTTTCCTTCAATATATAGATGATATAGTAAAACACAACAGGCCTCAGATGAGAAGACAGTAATAATTTTATAGAGATGAGCTGAGAAAGGATATAAGTGTCAGAAAAGAAGGCCCAAGTTACACAAACTCATGTTAAATATCTTGGTTTTAAATTCTCTGAGGGACAATAGGCCCTCCTGCCCAGTCAAAAGGAAGCCTTATACAGAGTATCAAAGCCTAAGAACAAAAAGGAACTCTTAGGATTTTAAGACATGGCTGGTTACTAAAAGCTGTGGATATCTAATTTTGGGCTTATAGCTAAGCCACTATATGAATCCCATAAAGGAAGGGAAAAAGAGCTCTGGTCTGGACACCAGAATGTGCACTTACTTTTAGAACCTTAAGCAAAAATTACTCACTGCCTCAGCTCTAGGACTGCCCGACTCCACAAAAAAGTTCCACTTGTTCTTACATGAATGGCAAGGCACCACCCTGGGAGATTTTGCTCAACCCTTTGGAGAAGCACCCAACTGATAGCATACCTATAAAACAGCTAGACCCTGAGTCTTTAGGCTGGCCTGCCTGTTTGCACCACTGCTTGTGACCTTCTAGAGACAGAAAAATTCACATTAAGCTCTCCAGCTTACATATATACTCCTCATGATTTAATTACAATATTTAAACAGAAAGTAGATCAATCAAGCCTCTCTGCTAGACAATCTTATTGTGAACTTAAAGACTACTGAAAAACTTAACCTGCCACTTGCTCCAAAAGTTTGGGATAAACCAGAGTGGATACCCCTCAAACACGACTCTGTACAGCTCCTTAAGAAAATATATTTCAGTAGACAGGGACTGACTGATGTAACTCTAAATCTCCCTGTTCTTGAATTATTTACCGATGGAAATAGTTTTGTGGACCATAGGAAGCAATGAGCAACGTATAAGGTAATCTCCCTGGTAGAAACTTTGGAAGCAAGATCCCTGCCTTCTGGAACTACAGCTCAGAATGTTGAACTAGTAGCCCTTCAAAGAACCCTCCAGTTAAGTGCAGGGCAAAGAGTGAACATTTATACCAACTCCAGATATGCCTTTGCAATGTTACACATCCATGGAGCCATTTGGAAAAAGAGGGGTTTCCTCGATGCTACTAATAAAGACATAAAACATAATGATCTCATTCTAAATTTGTTTGAAGTTTTGATGCTACCCCAAGGAGTCATTAATTGCAGAGGACACCAAACTTCCAATAGCAGGGAAGCAAACAGAATTGTTTAACCACTAAGTTAGCTGCAAGGAGAATAGAATCAACTCTTATTACAACCCTCCACACTGAAAGATTGGACCACCAATTAATACCCCAGAATTGATCAGATACTAACCTAAAGCCATCTGGGAAACACCAATACTGGAAAAAAGATTTAGCCAGAACAAAAGAGTGGGGATATATTCAAGCTACAGGCAATGGCTGGTTGAAAAGAGAGTCCCTGGCAGAGACTTGGGAAGACTACCATAAATTACTCATAGCTGAAAGCCTAGTGAAATACATTACAGCTTATTTCCATAGATTTATTATTGACAAGAAACTGTTCCATTGAATAAATCCATTCCTCATAGGACTCAATCTATGCAGGATGATTCAATCAGTAAATGATCAATGTGTTGCTTGTGTTCAAATAACCCTAAAACTCAGCCTCCAGCCTTCAGCAAAGGAGTACAATACAGAAGACTAGAATGAGGAGATGACTGGCAAACTGACTTTATTGTAATGCCAAGAGCTGCTGAGAACTTCATGTGTCTGCTACTGTTTGTAAACACGTTCACTAATGAGGTAAAACCTTCCCATGCCAAATGGAAAAAAGCTTGAGAAATAGTCAAAGTCTTGCTTAAAGAAATCATTCAAAGATTTGGACTTCCTATTTCTACACAAAGTAACATTAAAGTAGCCTATAAAGTGACTAAAGATGTTTCAGTACTCATATATATTGGCACTTGCATTTGCCCTGAAGACCTCAATCCATTGGGGTAACTGAACAAATAAATTCCATCTTAAAAGATGCCATTGCCAAGATTTGTTTAGAAACTCACCTCAAAATAAAGCCCTGCCAATTACTCAAGTGAAGGTTAGGGTCGTGCTCAAAAGAAATTTTTGATCAAGTCCTTATTAAATATCTTATAGAAGACCATTTCTTAGTGGCAATGACTAGTGAAAAGGATGGTCCATTGATGGGCCCTTGATATTGGTGACTGTACTTATGAACCTCTTGTTTTTTAATTTTCTACCCAGCTTAGTGTTTTAGGGTGCCTAAGAGTTACCTACTGAGAGCCTCCTTGTTGCTCAAATGTGGCCTCTGTGTAAGCCAAACTCAGCATATAGATGCATTACCTTCCCACCAGTGAGGGACATGTCTCCTGGAGATGAGCTTCACTGGCACCAAGGGATTACTACCAAGCAGCAGCTGGTGATATAACTGGAAAGAGACATTGAAAAAAAGGGGGAAAGGTAAAGACAAATGAGTTCATAGGGCAAAGAGACTTCAACATGTGTCAGGAGGTCATCAGAGAAGTAATGCTTATGCACCTCTCAGCAGGATCTCATAGATGGCCAAAGTAGATACTACCCTAAACAGTGGGGATCCTGAGGGCACTGGAGATACCCAGATCCTATGGTCATGGTGGATAGCTCCAGACTTTGATTCCTTGTCAGTGGGCCCTATTTTGGAGTTTGTGCTTCTGAGTGTGACAGAGTTGGATTCAGATGTGACTTCTCTACACATGCCTCTTCTGCCCCTTTTATTTGAACCAACTATAGTGCTGGAGTTGGTAAGTGTACATCCAAGAGACTTTAATCTCTGGGCTGTCCAAGTGCTAGCTGTGCCCTGAGCCTCAGCAGAGTTGCTGCACCTACTCTCCAGTTCAATAGACTCATCTGGGACAACTAACAGGTAGGTGAGGATGGACAACCACCACACCAAGGAACCAAGAGAGTCTACAACTGCAAACAAGAGAATCCCACCCATCATCCATATGGGATTGAAGTCCTCTCTAATTAGAGGTGGAGTGGGCATTGCTATCCCAGTATCCTCAGGATTGGGGAAAAATATGGACTGGAGTAGACTTGCTGGTATTCTACTGTGGACTTGAGATTTTAGCAATGGAAGAAATTATATCATTGATGTGGAGACAGTGGCCACTGGCAGTGCTGTAGTCAGGGAAAGGGAAAAAGGGGTGTAATATGGGGACATTTTCAGGACAGGGAATTGACCTGAGTGACATTTTGGTGACAGATGCTGGTCTTTGTATATCCTGCCATGGCCTGTGGAATTGAGTGGGAGTGTAAACTACTATGTAGACTATAGTCCATACTTGGTGACAATGCTCCAAGATGTGTTCATCAATTGTGATGAATTTACCACACTAATGAGAGAGGTTTTTAATGTGGGGAAGCATGGCAGGTGTGGGGAATAGGGCATAAGGGAATCCCTTATATTTTTATGTGTAACATTTTATGTAATATAAGTTACTTAAAAATATATATATTATATAAAAATAAAATAGACACTTCTCCAAAGAAGAAATACAAACAGCTAAAAAGCACATTAAAAGATGCTCAAAATCACTAGCTATTAGGGAAATGCAAATCAAAACTACAATGAGATATCCTCTTACACAAATTAGAACGGTGGCTATTTAAAAAAATAGTGAACTATAAGTGTTGGAGAGGATGTGGAGGAAAGGAAACACTCATCCACTGCTAGTGAGAATGTAGAATAATGTAGCCATTGTGGAAGACAGCTTGGCAGTTCTTCAGGAAGCTAACTATAACTTCCATATGATCATGCAATCCCACTTCTGGGTATATACCCAGAAGAATTGAAAGCAGGGACACAAATATGTGCACACCAATGGTCATAGCAGTATTATTCATTATTGCCAAAAGTTGGAAGCAACCCAAGTGTCCATCAACAGATGAATGGATAAGTAAAATTTGGTATATACATAATGGATTATTACTCAGCTGTAAGAAGAAATGCAGTATTAACACATGGGACAACATGGATGAATCTTGAAGACCTTTTGTTGAGTGAAATAAGCCAGTCACTGAAGGACAAATATTACATGACCTTACTGATATGACTTAAGCAAATTGAGCAGACTCACAGATGCAGAGTCTGGAAATAGGTTATCAGGAGACAGAAAGGGAGTAGAGTGTGGTGAGTTGAGGCTCAACATGGGCAAGAGCTATGATAAGATGGAAGGGGGTGCCTGGGCCATGGATGAGGTGGCAGTGCTGCAGTGATGTGATTGGGTTCAACAGTGCTGTAATGTGAGGTGGAGTAGTGTGGGGGTGTTGGACTATCCATGGAATTGAGGGGAGGGCTGGAGGAAGGAACGGGTGAACTCTGGATATTTGTAGCTCTGTGGTTAAAACTACAATGGTGGGAATGTTCTTTTTACAAATTGGCAGGGGAGGGTTACTGGTGTAGGGTTTGGGGTGTAGGACATATGCAAGATAAGGCACACCTGGGGCATGCTTCTATGGAATATGAGTGTATTCATCTTGTCATAGTATGTTATCTCAGTGGGTGGAGACCCACACAATAAACATGAAAATATTAAGCTGTCATCCTGAGAAGGTCTTCCATGTTCTCAATTAGAGGGGCAAGAATCTCTCAAGAATATGGGCAGTGCCTAATAAATGAAAATAGACCAATATGGCAAGCCTTCAATATTATTGCATAGAACTATGAACCTTATTCTTCAAAAATTGAAGCTTAGTGGTTACCATAGATTCTGAGTTGAGGGGGGAGAAAGAATAGTATAGATGGGACATTGGGACAAAGGGTATATTCAGGACATTGGAATTGTTCTGCCTGGTCATGCAATGATGGGTACAGGCCATTCTAAATTTTGTCAAAACCTATAAAATGTATGCTGCAAAATGTAAATCAAAATATAAACCAGTGACCATAATTAGTAGCAATGCTTCAATATTTGTACATCAATTATAACAAATGTAACATCCACATGTAAAATGTTAATAGGTGTGAGTGGGAGAGGGGGGCCTCAGTATAGGAGAATCCTCTATATTTTCTATATGACTTTTCTGTAACCTAAAGTTTCTCTGAAGAGACACTCAGAGAACATATGGAAAAAATTGACAATGTACATAAATGAAAAGGGATCTTATGGTGATGAAAGACACAATGATAAAGGATTTATTTTTACTTATTTATTTGTATTTTATTTCTTATATATTATTATTAATATTTTATTTGCTCCAAGGAGACTGGACCTACTCCCTGACTTGAAGATATACCACTCAGCCTCAAGGCTGTACTATTCAATCTTCAGTCTGCTTTCAAGGAGTTTCCACCACCTCCCTTCTCTGAAGAAAGCATCATCCAACATCCACCCTGTCCTGAGGAGTCTGCCATCTAACTCATGACAGAAGAGATTAATCCTGTCTCACCAGATGAAACTGCAAGAGAATGCCCTGAAGAAATTAACTGGCAAAACACTTCTACTTTTTCTCCATACCCACTCCCACCACCCCTCTTCTCTTCCAGACTTAAAATCACAAGTTCCCAAAGGAGAAGTACAAAGTGTAACCCATGAGGAAGTATACTGTAAGCTAAAAGAATTGCATGAATTTTCCAATTTGTATAGGCAGAAATCAGGGGATTATATGTGGGAATGGATATTAAGGGTATGGTTAATGGTGGAAAGAATATAAAGTTGAATCAGGCTGAATTTTTTATATGGACCCACTAAGCAGAGATTCTGGATTCAATGTTGTAGCCCAAAGAGTTAGAAAGGTCTCTACAAGTTTGTGCAACTGGCTGGTTGAAACATAGACCAAAAGATGACTTACAATACCTGAGGTCAAATTTACCCTAGTGTACTAGAGATGAGGGAATCCAAAGAAGAGATTGGAATGCTAGAATGGATTCATCATTTAAGATCTGCCCATGCACCCCAGGAATGTCCAGATGACACACCATTAACCAGACTGTGGACAGCTGTAGCATTGCAGCCTCTTTGGAGACTTCCCTGAAGAATAATGGTGATGGAAACTCTTCCCACTGGGCAGAACTTTGAGCAGTGTACCTGGTCGTTCATTTTTCTTAGAAGGAGAAATGGCGAGAGCTGCATTTCTACAGTGATTCATTGGCTGTTGCCAATGGTTTGGCAGGATGGTCAGGAACTTGGGAGGAACATAATTGGAAAATTGGTTGAAAAGAGGCCTGGGGAAGAGGTATGTGGGTAGACTTTTCTGAAGGAGCAAAAATCCATGAAAGTATTTGTGTCCTTTGTGCATGCTCACCAGAGGGTGACCTCAGTAGAGGAAGATTTTAATAATCAAGTAGATAAGATGACCTACTGTGTGGCTAACACTCAGCCTCTTTCCCCAGTCATTCTTTCATTGCCCAACTGGACTCATGAACAAACCTGCTGTGGTGGTAGGGATGAAGTTTATGCATGTGCTCAGCAACAAGGATGTCTCTTTACCAAGGCTGAATTGGCTAAAGTCACTGCTGACTAATCTATCTTCCAGAAGCAGTCACCCACATTCAGATCCTAATATGGCACCATTCCCCAAGGTGATCAGCATGCTACCTGGTAACAGGTTGATTACATTGGCCCACTTATATTATGGAAGGGGAAGCAATTTGCTCTAACTGGAATTGTCACATCCTCCAGATATGGGTTTGCCTTCCCTGCATAGAAAGCTTCTTCCAAAACTACCATCAGTGGATTTACCAACTGTCTTATCCACCTCTATAATATTCCACACAGCATTGCTTCTGATCAAGGAACCCATTTCACAGCAAATAATATGCAGAAATTGACACATGCCCATGGAATTCACTGGCCTTACCATGTTCTCCATCATCCTGAAGCAGCTGGATTGATAGAACAGTTGCATGTTCTTTTAATTACTCAATTATTGTGCCAACTAAGTGACTGTACTTTGCAGGGCTCAGGCAATGTTCTCCAGGAGGCCATATATGCTCTAAATCAGCATCCCTACTATGGTGCTATTTCTCCCATAACCAGGATTCACAGGTCTGGGAATTGAGAAGTGGAAATGAGAGAGGCACCACTCACTCTTAACCCTAGTGATTCACAAGGAAAATTTTTGCTTCTTGTTCCTTCATCCTTAAACTATGCTTGTCTATAGGTCTTAGGTCCCAAAAGAGGAGTGCTTACACCAGGGAACACAACAATGATTCCATTGATCATGAAGTTAAGACTCCCACCTGGCCACTCTGGTGTCCTCATGACTCTCAAATCAACAGGAAAAGTAGGGATTTACTGTACTGGATGGGGGTATTGATCATACACAATGGAGGTAAAAGAGAGTTTGCCTGGAATGCAGGAGATCCCCTAAGTTGTCTCTTAGTACTACAGTGCCTTGTGATTAAAGTCAATGGAAAATTGCAAAAACTCAGTCTAGGCAGGACTAATAATGGCCCAGAATCTTCAGAAATGAAAGTTTGTGTCACACCACCAGGCAAAAAACCACTGCCATCTGAGGTGCTTTCTGTGGGTAAAGGGAACATGGAATGGGTAGTGGAAGAAGGTAGTGATAAGCGAGAAGTTTGACCATGTGACCAGTAAAAGGGAATGAGAAACTGTAATGGTCATGAATATTTATTTCTTTTGTTATAAGTATGTTTGTATATGCACATAAAATGACTATCTTTGTCTTCTTCCCTAAATTTTCACCTTATCATATGACATAAGTTATATTTCATGGCATAGTATTTAATGATGTCATGTTGAAGAGTGAACATTACCCAAGGACTTGAACCATATTCTGGAGAGATTCAGTGCATTTCTGGTTGTATGCAGGAGGTTTGAATATTTGTTAGGCAGAAATATACATATGTTATTGTTTTTATTTTGGGACTAAGTATGGTTTAAAGTGATGTGTATGGCTGCCAAGTTGAAAATGGGTGGACTGTCATGGTTATGCGAATATGTCAATTCAGCCAGTTAATGGTGCCAAGTTCTTTTTCAAACAAATACTGGACTAATTGTAATAGGAGGGCATTTCATGGACTTTAATCATCAGTGAGTTCATTGCATAGATGTCTGGTTACCACTACGATCAACTGGGGATATTGCTGGGAATTGTGTTGATTGTCGAGACCATGAAGCAGGATACAAAATGTAACCCCCAACTGCTGGGTGATACTACAAGGAGAAAAGGATGGAGGAGTTTCTGTGCCAAGTTGCAGTCATTAAAGGGTTGATCCTGAAGGTTGCTGGAAATGTGATGTTGAAGGAAAGAGGGGCATGTTGCCTTTCATCCTGTGCATTCTTGGAAATTGCTTCTGCAGATGACAAAGACATGTCCAGATGGAGAATGGAGAAATAGTCGTCATTAGTCTGCCCTCTTTTTCAGGGTCATGACTGTATGTGTGGACATGTGTGTCTTCAGGGGTACCAATTTGTAGGCACGCAAGGAGCTTTCTGATGTACATGTGTGGGGACATGAGAGCCCACTCCTGTGCATCCATCCATATGTATGCATTGTGGTCCTGGTTGTGGTATTGGGAAAGCCTGTGGGGGGAGGTGGCCTGGACTCAGGTGATGGAGATAAGGTCAATGCCACAGACCAGGGACATGGGAGGTAGGAAACTGAAAGGATGTAGACATGCCACTTGAACCTATGTTGACCCTGGGTCTTCTCCAGGTAGGACAAGCCACTCTGGGTCCAACTCACAAAGCCTAGTGGATGGGACAGTGGTGTGTTCCTGAGGTCCCTGGGCAGAAGTGCAATTTCCAGGCCACTTCTAGCTGTACCCTTCTCAGCAGGGTCTTCAAACCATAGGAAAGACCAAGGAGGGGAAGATATCACAGATTGTCATCAGTGAGCCTTCCAAAGAGGACAGAACCCCCATTCTGAAAGGATGAGTGACAAGTGACCCAGCCCTGTCTGCCCTGAGAGCTACAGATGTCCTATGGAAAAAAAACTGAGGACAGACAGGACCCTGGACTCAGTTTTGACAGAAGAGTGGTCAGCAGGTTGGGTGAGGCAGGCACCTGGGGAAGGGAGATTGCACTACATTGGTACTGTAAATGCAGGGTTGTGTGAAAGTGACAAATGTCCAGGGAATTAGCTTCTACCCACTTCTGGAAAAATCAGTGTTAAGAGTTTCCCTCTCCCTCTGGTCTGTGGGTGTTTTCACAATGATAAAGCTAAGTCCATCACCCAACACTCACCCACCAATATGGATTAAGCCCTACCATGTGCTAGACATTATAGAAGCCTCCTTGAGATGAGCCAGTGATCCAGTGGAGGTGATAAAGAGGCACAAGATGGAGTATAAAAAATGCACAAAGTGTCTGAGCATGCAATGAAAGGGAAGGAGAGTCTCCCTGATCTGAGGAGAGGGTTCAGGAGGGACCACAACAGGATCCCTAAAAATTGTTGGGGTGCTCTGGGGATTCATACAAGTGGTGGCAGGAGTCCTGGTTAAAGGACAGAATCAGGCGCCAGATTCCAGGACCCCATTCCTAGACCTGCAACTTCTTGACTGTGTGTCCTTTTTTGCAAATTACTTACCCTCTAAGTGCCTCAGTTTCATCAACTTCAAATACCATAGACCTCAGAGTATTTTCCTGAGAGTTAAATGAGTTAGCACAACTCAGCACTGGGAAGGGTGACCCTGCATGTCTTCAAAACATCTTTTGAAAGGCTGCATGGTAATGAAGTGTGGGAGGTGGCTGGTGGGGTTTGGAAGGAAAACTGGGTGGGTGGGCAATCCCTCCTACCATGCTGCTCAAGGAATTTCAACCATGGTCCAGATGGTAGATGGAAGGCACCCGGGTCTGCAACTTCAGGGACAGCCTGGATGGGACTCATCCTGCAGGCTCAATCCTTCCCATATGGTGTGCAGAGAACAGAACCCAGGGTCACCAACTTGGACATGAACAGGGGATATTTCTGGGACACCTACTGATCAGTGTTATTGCTGGGCCACCTGCCACCACTGATATCAGCTCAGGCAACAGCAAAGACTCAGGATTGAGAAGCCAAACTATAAGCCACTTAGAATAGGACATACAGGAAACTCCTGTGGAATCTCATTAGAGGAAGATTTATTGATTATGGCACATAGAACCAAACCATGCAGGCAAAGATTGATAAGTGTAAATGCATTAAAATTAAAAGTATCTGATTGGGGACTGGCTGCAGCTCAGTGTTTGAGCACCTGCTTTGCATGTACAAGGTCCTGGGTTCAATCCCTGGTGCCTGCTAAAAAATGAATCTGAAAAGCAAAACAAAGCCACCAACAAAATGTAGGGACAAGCCACAGAGGGAAAAATATTTTCACTTTTCATGTTGATTCTAGAATTAGTGTCCAGAATGTGGACACTAATTGTGACTTGTGACACACCAGCCAACACTTAGCAGCACAGCTTGGGACAGATGGCCAGAAGGGGCATCAGGGGCAACACATCTATTCTGGGTTTCATTGCTTATAGCCTCTTAGTTCCATGGCTTTCTCCTCTCTCTCTCTCTCTCTCTCTCTCTCTCTCTCTCTCTCTCTCTCTCCCCATTCTCTTTATAGAGGACTCCAGTAATAGGATTAGGACCCACCTTGGTTGCAGAGAGTCACACTTTAACTGAAGTAGTTCATCAAAAGATGTTATCTTCTTTCAATGGATTCACACCCTTAGGAATGTGCATGGGCAGCAGGCTGAAAGGAAACAGTATGGCCAAGTCAGAGAAGACACCCAGGCTCATGGCTGAAATGGAAAATCAAAATAAGGACAAAGATCTGTTTCACAACTAATAGGTTATCAAAAATTAATAGATATGGAGAAGAAGGACAAAATAGTGGCAGAGTAAGGAGCTCCAAGAGTCAGCTGCTCCTACAGTGCAGGTGTAATCACCCAGAGCTGTCTTAATCACTTGTTTGAGGGAGGGGAATTGGGTCTCCCACTGGATCCCTAAAAATAGTTGAAACACATTTCTAAATTATGGTATTTTTATATGGAGGATCAGATCTGCTTTAGTTTCCAAGGCTACTCTAAGCAGATAACATGAAATGGGTTGGTTTAAACAATGGGAATTTATTAGCTTACAGTCTGAGGCCAGGGAAATGTCCAAATAAAGGTATATTCAAGGTAATGCTTTCTCCCCCAAAGACTGGCTGCTGCCAAACCTTGGCTCCTCTGCCACATGGTATGGTAAATGATTGCTTTTACTAATCTCTCCCATCTCTTCTGGGTTTCATTGCTTTAGGTTCTTACTTCCATGACTTTCTCCCTCTCTCTCTCTTCATTCTCTTTATGTAGAGCTCCAGTAATAGGATTAAGACACATTTGATTGAGTAGAATCACATCTTAACTGAAGTAGCCTCATCAAAATGTCTTACCTACTTGCAATGTGTTCACACCCACAGGAATGAATTAACTTTAAGAACTTTTCTCTTGCAGCTTTCAGAACCCTGGGGTTCATAAAACTTCAAATCACCACAGGAGCATCATGTGCTTTTTGTTATTCTTTACACTTTTCAGTGCCTTGAATCATATGTACAGTATGGCATTAATCTCCAGAATAAGTGTGATCAGAACTGTTGAAGAGGAGAGAGGGAAAGTTGATGAGGTAGACTTAAAGGGTTTTCCCAGGAGGAAAAAAGACTGATTGTTCATAGAAGGCTCTGAATGTCAAATAAAAATGCACCTACATGGGGAAGCATCATGTGAAACTGCACGCATATTCTTCAAAAGAGTGAAAAGAGCCTAAGACATCCAATGAAAGTTACTCACAGGGTACCAAGACCCCTCCCCAAACTCCAAACACCCTCCAAAATCTTCAGTGTCAGGAAGTGCAAGAAGAAAGTATTCATCTTTTAAAGGTAACTCTGTGTGAAGAATCTCAGGACCCACATATACAATGACAGAATGACAAAGAAATGATGATTAACTATGGGGACTGATATATGAGAACTACAAAACTAATATATAAATGTATAACATAATAATGTAGTGTACATAAAATTCCTGGGAAAGGGTGGGAATTCAATTATTGTCCTTTTCTTAGTTATTTTCCTATTCAGGGCCATTTAGTTATTGGCTGAGGGTAATTTTGGACTGTTTTACAGCCATTAATTATTACCCTTAAAAAGAGAAACTGCAGGATTCTGAAGCTGATGGGTATGTGGTTATGAGAGTCCTCATATGCGAGTGACCCTTCACAGAAAGAAAGTGAAAGTCTGATTCTGGGAAAGTCATTTCTTTTGTTTCTTTTGCAATCTATGAGTCATTAGAGTCATCCTTTGTCTTTGGGCAAAATATTCTTCCCTTTATAACAACCAGAGATCAGATTTTCTTAACAAAAATTAAAATTTTCTTTCTAATAAATGGAAACTTCTATATAAGGAATTTGAAATAAATTTTCCTAACCTGTAAAAAAATTAAATGACAAAATTCCTTGACATAGATTCAGATTGAAGGAAGAAAGAGAGGGAAAGATAATGGAGAAATTCCCATCTTGTTCTGCTAAATGCCATGAAGAAAGACCTATGTATATCAGTATGAATGGTTCTTGGAGATCTTGAGCAAGACTCCAACATGTCTGCCCCTATCTAGGACATCTCTCCATGCAAGAGCTCAAAGGCAGACCCATCTACAGCTGTAATGAGCTCAGAATTCAGTTAACCTGTGGAGAAAATGGATATGAGAAATAGGTCACAGCCCAGTGGCTGGTTTCACAGCTGAATCTAGATGTTGTTTGGGTTGAGGTGGAGCTTGTAATTTGGACTAGATTGAGGTGGGTGGAAACTTAAGACAGGATATCAGATTTAGAATGGGCAGCAGAGAGGCTTCTAGGGAATCATACCCAAACCCTCTCTCCCTGGGAGTATTTCCTTTTAACAAAGACTTTGCAAACTATGTAGTGGACATTGTGGAGTCCCTTTCCTCCTACAAACATTGCCATAATTACTGTAATATACTTGCTAACAAGTATGCTGTACTTATCAAATGCTAAGCTATCTTGTATATACTTTATTTTTTTTATTTAATTTATTTTTTAAAAGATACTTAGATTACATAAATATTACACACAAAAAATAGGGATTCCCATCTGCCCCACCTCCCACACCTCCCACAACCTCCCACATAAACATCCTTCATTAATGTGACACATTAATCGCAATTGATAAACACATCCTGGGCTTTTGCCATTAAGCATGGACCATAGTTCACATTGTAGACCACACTCTGTCCCACACAGTTCTGCATGTTATATGATGATATAAAATGGCCTATATCTGTTGTTGCATTGTCACTCAGGACAATACCCAAGTCCCAGAAAAGCCCCAATATTACAACTGCTTTTCCCTCTCCCTGCCCCCAGAGCATCCAGTGGCCACTGGCTCCACATCAGTGTAATTTCTTCTATTGCTTGAATCAAAATATGTCTATTGTAGAATACCAATAAGTCCACTCTAGTCCATAGCTCTTCCCCCAATTCTGAGGACTCTGAGATGGTGATGTCTACTCCACCTCCAGTTGAGAGGGGGCTTATATCCCATGGGGAAGATGGATGGGATTATCCTGCCTGCAGCTGCAGACTCTCTCCATTCCCTGGGATGGCCATTGTCCATCATCATCATCCCACCAGTTGTCCTGGGTGAGTCCAATGAGCTTTAGAGTAGGAGTTGCTGCTCCACTGAGGTTCCAGGCCCACCTGGCACATGGACAGCCCAAAGACTCAAGTCTCTGGATGTACACCTACAAACTCCTGTGCCAAGTATAGGTTTGAATAGAAGGGACAGATGAGCCATTTGCAGGAAAGACATAGTTGAGTGCATCTCTATCACAGTAGCACAAACTCTAAAGTAGGGCCCACTAGCAAGGCACCAAACTCTGGAGGTATCCACCCTGACATAGGGTTAAGGTGTCTCCAGAACCCTCAGGGGCCCCATTATTTAGGGTGATATCCACTTTGGAATTCTATGAGATCCTACTGAGATGTGTGTAAGTGTTACCTCTGGGATGACCCCTCACTCATTTTAAAGTCTCTTAGCCATACAAACTCTTTGACTTTACCTTTTCCACCTTTTATTTGAGGTCTTTTCCCAGTCACATTGTCAATTGGCTCTTGGTAGCAATCCCTCGGTGCCAGGGAAGCTCATACCTGGGAATCATGTCCCATGCTGGGAGGAAGGAAATGCATTCATATGCTGAGTTTGGCTTAGAGAGAGGTCACATTTGAGTAACCAGGAGGCTCTCAGGAGGCAATTCTTAGGCACCCCCTAACAATAGGCTAAGTTTCAATTACAAGAGCAAAGACTCATAAGGCTAGTCATCAATATCAAGGGCCCATCAGTGGATCATCCTCCTTCACCAGTCACTGCCTCTGCACTTGGGGGACAGTTGATGCTTCCTTAAAGAATGTGGCAAAGCTCTTCAGGATAGGAATTTAGTATTCTCTCATTTATTGAGTGATTCTCCACCCACTGTGACAACACCCTGTGAAAATTTGAACATTTTTGTATACTGTATATTTATGCTCAGGTGAACTTCCTCCCATACCCCCATCCCTGACACCTCACACCAAAAATCCTTCCCTGCCCCAGTTGTAACCCTTCTGTGATCCAAAGCTTCTTCAAAGATGAAGCCATTACAATAGCAGAATACAATTAATAGGAAAATTAAATAATAATGATAAGTTTAAATGTAAAAGATAAAATACATTAAAAATTTTTTTAAAGTAAAAATAAAATAGAATTAAAATATTGGGATATTAAAAAATGAAAAATATATAAAAATTTTTTTGACCTTTTGTCTTTCATCATTGCAATATCTGCTTTCCAGTCTGTACCATGGCACCTTCCCCCTCTCATTCCCCAGTGTCTCACAATTTTTCATTTTGTTTTCAAAGAAGATTAAGGTCACAGCAAAGTCATACACAGAATACAGGAGACACTCATATACACAACCTCCTCCCCCTTTCCTCCTCCCCATATTAATACCTTTTAATATGTGGATGGTAGCATCGTTATAACTGATATACAAATAGTGAAACATAGCTACTAAGCATTGTCAATGGTTTACACTATGGTTTACATTTTATACTGCACACTTTTATAAATTTTGGTCATATTTACCATGTCCTGTGTCCATCACTGTATGGTAATGAAGAACATTTCCACTGACCACTAAATGCCCCCTTTTTGATCTATTCTATTCTAGCCACCCCATGCCCCCATGGTCCACGATGACCCCTGGCTTGACTCATTGGATGACAAGATTCATAGTTACATGCAAACAAGAGATCTCGACATACTGGCTTGTCCTCCCTTATTAGGAACTGCCCTTGCTCTTGAGAGACTCCTGCCTATCTATTTGTGAACAAACCAGTCCTCCCAAAGATGGGAGTACAACTGCTTCCTGCTCATTATATGGATCTACACCCACTGATACAACACATTATGACAGAATGCACACCCACAGGCTCCCTAGAAGCCTGCTCCAGGTGTGCCCTGTCTTGAATGCTCCCCCAAACAACACCCTAAACCAGTGACCCTTTCTTGTCATATTGCCATAAGGACATTCTCACCTCTGTATTTTCAATGTAATACCCACAAATCCCCAGTTTTCACCTGGTCCCTCTTATCACCCTCCCCCCAGTATCCTGGGTATTCTAACCTACACTCCCAATCTACCCACCTGTTAACCCCACACCACCCAACCCAATAATATCACTACCCTCCTGTCCTATCCCTTCAAAACACAACTACACTCTATAACTTTACCATAGATTATGTCCGTATGGGTGATGGCTCACAACTTTTTCTTCTCTTTCTATTTCTTGTAAACCTGTCTTACAGACAACAACTCTCTGAGACTGCTCAATTTCCTTAATTCATATCAGTGAGGTCATGTACTGTTCATCCCTCAATGCCTGGCTTGCTTCACTCAACATAAGGTTTTCAAGATTCATCCAAGTTATCCCATATGTTAGCACTTTAATCTGTCTTACAGCTGAGTAATATTTCCATTGTATGTATGTACCACATTTTGTATAACCATTCATCTGTTGATGGGCACCTGGGTTGATCCAACTTTTGGCAATAGTGAACTATGCTGCTATGAACATTGGTGTGCTTATACCGGTTCATGTCTTTGCTTTCAATTCTTCAGGGTATATACCCAACATTTGAGTCTCTGGATCATATGGAAGTTCTATAGTTAGTTTTTTGAGGAACAGCCAAACTGTCCTCCATAGTGGCTGGACCATTCTATTATCCCACCAGCAGTGGATGAGGGTTCCCATTCCTCCACATCCATTTCAACACTCATACTCTGCTGTTTTTTTAATAGCCACCATTCTAATGGGTGTAAGATGGTATCTCATTGTAGTTTTGATTTGCATTTCACTAATAGCTAGTGATGTTAAGCATCTTTTCATGTGCTTTTTAGCCATTTGCATTTCTTTCTTGGAGAAGTGTCATTTCAGGTCACTTTCCCACTTTTAAAATGGGTTATTTGTCTTTTTATTTTTGAGGTGTAGGATTTTTTATATATGCAGGATATTAGGCTCCTATCAGATATATGTTTGCCAAATATTTTCTCCCATTGGGTGAGCTGCCTTTTCACTTTATGATAATGTCTTTTGAGGTGCAGAAGTTTTCAATTTTGAGGAGATCCCATTTATCTATTTTCTCTTTGCTGCTCATGCTTTGGGTGTGAAGTTCATGAAACCATTTCCTATTGCAAGGTCCTGTAGATGCTTCCCTACATTATCTTCCAAGATCTTTATGGTTGGCAATTATATTTACATCTTTGATCTAGCTTGAGTTGATTTTGTATAAAGTGTGAGACAGTATTCCTCTCTCATTCTTTTTAATATTTTTTTTTTATTTTTTAAAAGATACTTAGATTAAATAAATGTTACACAAAAATTGTAGGGATTCCCATTTGCCCCACTTCCTACTTCTCTCACAACCTCCCACATGAACATCCTTCATTAGAGTAGCACATCACATGCAATGGATATACACATCTTGGGGCTTTTCCACTAATCATGGATCATAGTTCATATTGTAGACCACACTCTCTCCAACACAGTTCTGCATGTTATATGATGATATAAAATGGCCTATATCTGTCATTGCAATGTCACTCAGGATAATTCCCAAGTCCCCAAAAAGCACCTGTATTACAATTGCTTTTCCCTCTCCCTGCTCCCAAAGTGTCCAGTGGCCACTGACTCCACATTAATGTAATTACTTCCATTGTGTGAATCACAATATGTCTATAGCAGAATACCAGTAAGTCCACTCTAGTCCATTGCTCTTCCCCCATCTCTCACATTCTTTTGGATATGCATATCCAGTTCTACAAGCACCATTTGTTGAAGAGGCCATCCTCTCCCAACTGAGTGGGCTTGGTGGCCTTGTTGAATATTAGATGACTGTGTATGAGAGGATCTATATCAGAACACTCAATACAGTTCCATTCATCAGTATATCTATCCTTATGCCAATACCATGCAGTATTGACCACTGTAGCTTTGTAGTATGTTTTAAAGTGAAGTAGTGTGGTACCTTCAACTTCATTTTTCTTTTTCAATATGTCTTTGTTGATTCAGGGCCTCTTACCCTTCCAAATAAATTTTGTAATTTGTTTTTCCAATTCATTAAAAAATACAGTGTTGATTTTCCTGAGCTTTGGAGTGTACTGATTTAAGGCTCATCAGGTAGCAAATGATTGTTTTCTTTTTCTAATGCCTGCTGCCTCTGTATCTGCTTTTGTCCTGTGCTCTTTTTTTCTGTATCTGCCCCTCTTCCTCTTTACTGTATATATTGAATCCTTGTCTATTACTCAAAAAACATCTTCTCAGTGTTGTTTTCTAGTTATCAATTTTCTAATTCTTGGATTTCCCAATATCCATTATGTTTAACATAGCAACTCCTTTTTCTCCTCTTCTTTCTATAAACATTTTCCATTGTACTCTCCACAAATGGAATAAGAAACCTCTCAGCTTTTTCTTGACCTGAGGACTTCACTGTGAAATGTAGGGCAGCAGGAGAAATTACAATGGAATATATGGTCAAGCTCCCTCTTCTCACAGACTGTCCCCTCTACAACATGGAGACACAACATGCTGACCTCAAGGAATGTTCTCTCCTGGCAGCCTGGGGCAGACTGGATCTACTGTCTCTGTGGCCTGGCTCTCTGAGAAACCTCTCCCTAACCATAGACACTCACATTCTCATGAACACTGTGTATCAAGCATTGCAAGTTCTCAATTTAATCCCCCCACCTTTCCTCCAAGCTGTCCCATTCCCTAGAATCAAGACTCTAATATGCTGCTTTTGCCCAGCCATCTTTGCCCCACACTCATCAGTCAGGAATAGACACTGCCTCAAAGGAGTGGGAATTGTTTTGGGAAAAAAACTTTGAGACACTGAAGGTTCTTTCAAAATAAGTACAAGAAAAGATCAGCACTTAATCTGGGCACTGAATTTCTCCAAGTGAGAAAGCAGTGTGGAGTCTCCCTTTTCTGGGGATCAGGATAATATCCCTTCAAGGATTCTGCCCTGCATGGGGACTAAGGACAATGATTATGTGTGAAGCTTCAGATCTAAGTGAGACATTTTCCCCCTTGGTGCCTCTCTTAGGAGTATGAAGCATTGTCCTCCCACTCTTTCCTCTTGAGGGGAATCCTCTGCACTCTAGAAGTCTGCACACTTGCAAGATTATTACCCAGCCTAACTTCTAAACACACAGTTTCTAGAGTCCAACTGCCCAAGTTCACATTCTAGCTCCACAATAAAGGATATAAATATGCTACCCAAGTTTTCTTTGCTTCATTTTCCCTATCTGTACATTGGTGATAATAATCATACCTATACTAGAAGACTGTTGTTATGATATTAACAGTTTATACATACATACAAAATGGGTAGCTCTTTATAATCACTAAACAAATTAGCTAAAAATACTAGATCTGGAAAATAAACATCATTTTTAGTGAACCCACATATTTTGGTATAAAAATATACATTTTACATTTGAAAACCTTGTCCATGTGCAAATGGACAGAAAACAATCCTACAATGCAAATGCATCAGCAATACTATTGAATCCAAATTCTTTCATGTATTTGAAACAGTGGAGTGGACTCAAAATATGGGTATCTGATCTTAAAGATGAACTCTGATGAGGCAGTGTATGTAAGACTACCATAGAATCTTGTACATTTTCTGAATAAATGTAAGTCATCAGAGAGAAGGAACAGAGAACAGACAAACACACTCTTTAAAGCATTTGTTGATAAGAAACTGTTTTCTAATGGCCTAAAGGAGTTCTTCCTAGAGAGGAAAGAGTATCTTAATACTTACAAATTCATTTTTGGTTGTTTTATAGTTTTCGGGAATGAATCACCAAGGTCCATTTAAATGGTTTTGATGTTAAATTCTATTTTGCATTATTACTACAACTAAATCAGTGAGCAATTTTCATTTACTACCATGATCTTTCTTTTTAAATCGAGCATCTTTAGTGAAAATTAGCATTATTGCTGTATATTTTTAATACAGCATGAGAGTCAGTCACATAGAAAAAAAATGATTTAGATGAGAAAGTCATTTAATAGGTTTTGTTTGTTTATTGAAAAGTGGTGAGGAAAGAGTAGTGATTATAACATCATATTTGCATCTTGCAGAATTCCTTTATGCTGCAGGATGGATACAAAGACCTGAGAAGGATAAGAATGGCTGAAGATAAATACAAAGGATATGAAACAAATTCCTATGGTGGAATGTGGCCCAGTTTTGTCCTGGGATTACAACTTGTCCCTTACTTCAGTCATCCTGCACTTGCTGTTTATACAGAGAAGTATTCAGAGAGTTTTTTTTTTACCTATTTGTGTGGAAAACCTATACTGTGCTAAATTTTGTGAAGCTCTGCAGAGGTAAGAATGTTACCCTGAAATCATGCAATGGTCCTTGGCCACATTCTCTGTGTCTGGAGAAATCACTCTGTCTTCATCCCAAATATATTGTGCTGCTGTAGAAACAGGAACCAAGGAAAGTGAGGGTTGTGGCTCATTCTTTCAGGAAGAAGGTTGAAATAGGGGTTCCCTCAAACATTATCTCTCCTACCAGTTCCCAAGAAATCAAAGTGGAGATGCATGGATTATGCATAAACAGGAACAGTGAACCCTCCTCTGCTCATCATCCTCCAATATTCTGGAAAATATAGTATATTCACTCCTCAGGAATTTGCTCTTCCAGAAAGGGCTTCCTTTCTCTTCACACTCTCCTGAATACCTGCTGCTCCATATCTGTCCATAGAACATCTATTCAGTTAGCTTTCCCTTAATTTGAAACTATTATCTACCATCTATTCTCACCTCCTCCCCAAATCATGACCCAGACCCACCTCAGCTGATGGACTTACCATAATGTGCATTGAGAAAACAGAGAAATTCAATTAACAAAATAATCCCACACTGCCCTTCCTTCAGAATCTGGACCCAGCCACCCCATTGATAAAGTCAGAAACCTGAGAGTGATTCCAATTCCCTCCCTCTCCTTCTTCTCATCAGTAAGTAATGTCATGTTAAAGCCAATTTCTCTCACCACTTGATTGACTCCTCTATTTTTCCACAGCCACCACCTAACTCAAAATTACCATTCTCTCTTACATGAAACACTCTACTAGCTGATCCCCATTTCCACTCTTCCTCCATCCTGGCTACTTGAAAGAACAAGATGAGTCTTCTTTTGAAAGCACAAATATAGTTCATTCTATAACACAAATTAGTGTGACTATTACCACCTATTTCTGCTGAGATGTGCATAAGCATAACCTCTAGAATGATCTTCTGACTCACTTTGAAATCTCTTAGTCATAAACTCATTTGAATTTAATATGTTAACCTTTTGATCAAGGTCTTTTCCAAATGCATTCCCACTTGGTGCTTGGTAACAATCTCCTCCTGAGAAGGAGGCTCATCCCCTGGAGTCATGTCCCACATGTGGGGGTGGAGTGAGGGGAAAGTAGTGTATTTATATGTTGAGTTTGGCTTAGAGAGAGGCCATATTTGAACAATAAGGAGCCTTTCAGGGGATATCTCTTAGGCAATATATAATCCTAGGCAAAGTTTCAATTTCATAAGAAAAGGTTCATAAGTAAAAACATCAATATCAAGGACCTAGGATAAAGGTCTTTCCTCCTTCTCTAGGCACTTCTCATGTACCCAAGGGAATTCTTGCTGCTCTATTAGAGTATGTAGCAGGACTTCCCAGGATGGAAATTCAGTATTCTTGGGTTATAGTATTGGTCTCCATCCACTGAGAAAATGCCCCATGATATCTTAAACTTATTCATATGCCATCGAGGCATGCTCCAGGCACACCCTTCCCCACACATACACCCATCACTGACACCCCATACTGTTGATTATCCCCTGCCAGAGTTATGAGTCTTCTGTGACCCAAAACCTCCTCAAAAACAAAGCTGGAAAAAACTAAAAATAATAAAATAACAAATAAAATACAAAATAAAAAGAATAAAAATAAAAGTAAAAAGTAAAAAGTAAAAAGTGCAACATTTTTCTTTTTCTTAAGAAATCAATTGTATTGATACATATTAATAAAGCATACAATTCATCCAAAGTGTACAATCAATGGTATTTTGTATAATTGCATAGTTGTGTATTCATCACTTTAATCATTATTAGAACATTTTCTTTATTACAATAATAATAATAAACAAGAAAATTCTTCACCTCGCAATCTTTTTATATTTCTCTTGCTGTACATAGCTGCTATTTCTAGCCATTCTTACACAAATATTTATTAATTTATTAAGCAATTTTATTGGGATATATTCACATACCATAAGATCTATCCAAACTGTATAATAAATGACTTTTAGTATAATCAAAATGTTGGACATTCATCACCACACAAAATTTTAGAACCATTTCATTATTCCAAAAAGAAAAGCTCCACACCCCTTAGCAGTCCTTCTCCAGCCCTACATAACTACTAATCTAATTTTCTTTCATCATCAATGTTTCTTTCATCACTGTAAGATCTGTTATCTTTTATGTACAGTGACAATTTCTTCCATATGCTCCCCCAGTGTATTATTATTATTATTTTTGCTTTATCTTCAAAGATTTAGATTACAGAAAAGTCAAAGAAAATATAGGGGATTATCTTATACCCATCATCTGCCTTCTCACCCCTATTAATATTTTACATGTGTATGGTATATTTGTTATAATTGATGTACAAATATTGAAGCATTACTACTAACCATGGCCAATGGTTTACATTATGGTTTACATTTTGCACTGTATACTTTTATAGGTTTTGACAAAAGTTAGAATGGCCTGTATCAATCATTGGAAGACCATGAAAACCAATTCCATTGTCCTAAGTTTCATCTATTCTTTTCTTCCCTCCCCCTCCCCTTGGAACCCATGGTAACTAATGAGTTTCAATATTTGAAGGATAATGTTCATAGTTACATGCAATATATTAAAGGCTTGATATGTTGGTCTGTTTTCTTTCATTAGACATTGCCTATGTTCTCAAGAGATTCTTGACCCTCTAATTGAGAAAACAGCAGGACTCCCTAGGATGGGGGGTTAATATTTTCTTGTTTATTTTGTGGGACTCCACCCACTGAATTAACACAGTATGACAGGATGAATAATTTCAAATTCCATAGAAGCATGCCCCAGTTATGCCCTATCCCTCATACTGCCCCAATCATGATACCCTGCACCAGTATCCCTGCCCTGCCATATTTGCCAGAGAAGACTCCCATCATTGTAGTTTTAAACACAGACTTACATGCCCAGAGTTCACTTGCTCCTTCATCCAGCACTCTCCCAGCACCATAGATAGTCCTACACAGCCCCTCCACCCTACTTTCCCTCACATTCCTGCACCATCCACCATTGAACCCAATCACATCACTGTACCACTATCACCCCAACAAATGCCTAATCAACCCCATCCACCTTATCAAAGATTTTGCCCATATTGAGCATTAGCTCACCATGCTCTGCTCCTTGTCTTTCTCCTGATAACCTATCTTCCAGACTAGCTCTGAATCTGATCAATTTGCTTGGGTCAAATCAGTGAGGTCATGTAATATTTGTCCTTCAGTGACTGGCTTACTTCACTCAACATAGGGTCTTCAAGATTAATCCATGTTGCCCCTTGTGTTAATACTGCATTCCTTCTTACATCTGAGTAATATTCCATTGTATGTGTATACCACAATTTGCTTATCCATTCTTCTGTTGATGGACACTCGGGTAGCTTCCAAAATTTGACAATTGTGAATAATGCCACTATGAATATTCATGTTCATATATCTTTTCATGTCCCTGCATTCAATTCTTCTGAGTATATATATATATATACCCAGAAGTGGGATTGCATGATCATATGGCAGTTCTATAGTATCTTTCTGAGGAACAAACTGTCCTCCACAATGGCTGTGCCATTCTACATTCCCATGAGCAGTAGATGAGTTTGCCCTTTCTTCCATGACCTCTCCAACACTTATAGTTCTCTGTTGTTGTTTTTTTTTTAAATAACGGTCAGTCTAATAAAAGTAAGATAATATCACATTGTAGTTTTTTTTTTTCTTTTCTTTATTTTACCAGGAGGTCCCAGGGATCAAACCCAGGTCCCTCAATATGGGAGATGGGTGCCCAACCATTTGAGTCACATCCACCCCCCCCATTGTAGTTTTGATTTTTACTTCCCTAATAGCTAGTGATGCTGAGTATATTTTCATGTTTCTTAGCCACTTTTATTTCTTCTTTGGAGAAGTGTCTATTCACATTTCTTGCCAAATTTTTTAAAAAATGAATTGCTGTCTTTTTAATTTTGAGATGAAGGATTTCTTTATATACGCTGGCTATTAGGCCCTTATTGGATAAATGATTACCAAATATTTTCTCCCATTTAGTAGTCTGCCCTTTCACTTTCTTGACAAACTCCTTTGAAGCACAAAAGTTTTTAATTTTGAGGAGGTCCCATTTATCTATTTTTTTCTTTCATTGCTCATGATTTGGGTGTAAAATTTATGAAGCCATTTCCTACTACACAATCTTGTAGATATTTCCCTATTTTATCTTCTAGAAGCTTTATGGCCTTGACTCATATTTAGGTGTTTGATCCATCTTGAGTTAATTTTTGTATAGGGTGTGAGATGGTGATCCTTTCTCATTCTTTTGGGTATGAATATCTGGTTCTCAAAGCACCATTTGTTGAGGAAGCCATTCTGTCCCTGTTTAGTGGGCTTGGTGGCTTTGTGTAGTATCAGTTGACCACATATGTGAGAATCTATCTCAGAACTCTCAATTCAGTTCTATTGGTCAGTATGTCTATCCTTGTGCCAATCCCATGAAGTTTTGACCACTGTAGCTTTGTAGTATGCTTTAAAGTCAGGTAACATGATTCCTCCAATTTCATTTTTCTTTTTCATTATGTTTTTGGCTACTTGTGGCCTCTTTCCCTTCCAAATAAATGTCATAACTTGCTTTTCCAGTTCAGTAAAAAAAAATGCTGTTGTATTTTTTTATTGGGATTGTGCTAAATCTGTAAATCAATTTGGGTAGGACAGATATCTTCATGATGTTTAGTCTTCCAGTCCATGAACAAGCAATATTAATTCAGGTACTTCCTTTAGAATGTTGTGTAGTTTTCTGTGTAAAAATCCTTTACATCTTTAGTTAAGTCTATTCCTAGTTATTTGATTCTTTTAGTTGCTATTGTAAATGGATTTTTTTCTTGATTTCCTCCTTAGATTGCCCATTATTGGTATACAGAAATGCTTGATTTTTCTGTGTTGATCTTATATCCTGCCACTATTGAACTTGTTTATCAGATCTAGAATCTTTGTAGTAGATTTTTCAGGACTTTCGATATATAGGATCAAGTATCTGCAAATAGTGAAAATTTTACTTCTTCCTTTCCAATTCAGATACCTTTTATATATTTGTCTTGCTCAAGTGCCCAAGCAAGTACTCCTAACACAATGTTAAATAAGATTGGTGACAGTGGGCATCATTTCCTTGTTCCAGGTTTTAGAAGGAAAGCCTTTAGCATTTCACCATTGAATATGATGTTAGCTGTGGGGTTTTCATATATACACTTTATCATGTTGAGGAAGTTTCCTTCTATTCCTATCTTTTGAAGTGTTACATCATTAAAGGATGCTGCATTTTGTCAAATGCTTTTTCTGCATCAATAGAGATAATCATGTGAATTTTGTCCCTTTTGATCTGTTAATGTGGTATATTACATTGATTGATTTTCTTATGTTGAACTATTCTTGCAAAGTAGGGATGAAACCCACTTGATCATGGTGTATACTTCATTTGATGTGTTGAATATGATTAGCAAGGGTTTTGTTGAGGATTTTAGCATCCAGTTTCATTAAAGAGATTGGTCTGTAGTTTTCTTTTCTTGTGGCATCTTTATGTGACCTTGGTATGAAAGTGATGTTAGCATCATAGAATGAGTTAAGCAATGTTCCCTCTACTTGTATTTTTTGGAAGAGTTTAAGCAGGATTGCTGGTAGTTCTTTCTGGAATGATTAGTAGAATTCACCTGTGAAACCATCTGGCTCTGGGCTCTATGTAGTTGGAAGATTTTTGATGACTAATTCAATCTTGTTACTTGAGATTGGGCTGTTGAGTTCATATTTCTTCTTTCATCAATGTAGGCTGTCTGTGTGTTTCTGGAAATTTGTCCATTTCATCTAAGTTATCTATTTAGTTGACATACAATTTTTCAAAGTATCCTCTTAGGATACTTTTTATTTCTGTGGGATCAGTGGTGATATCCCTTCCCTCACTTTTTATTTTATGTATTTGCTCTTCTTTCTTATTTTCTTTGTTAGTCTAGCTAAGGTTTTTCAGTGTTATTAATATCAAACCACTAGATTTTGGTTTTAATTTTTTCCAGTGTTTTTTTTTTAATTCTCAATTTCATTTAGCACTGCTCTAATCTATTATTTCTTTTTTTCTGCTTGCTTTTGGATTAGTTCGTTGTTCTTTTTCCTGTTCCTCCAGGTGTGCAGTTAGGTCTTTGATTTTCATTCTTCCTTCTTTTATATAAGCATTTATGGCTATAAATTTGCCTATCAGCACTGCTTTGCTGCATCTCATAGCTTTTGATAAGTTGTGTTCTCATTTTTATTCATTTCAAGGTAGTTCCTGATTTCTTTTGCAATTTCCTCCTTGTCTCCCTATTTGTCTGTGTGTCTTTTAACTTCCATATCTTGTGCCTATTCTGTTTCTCTGCTCTTTATTGATTTCCAGCCTATTCCATTGTTGCCAGAGAAATTACTTTGTATAATTTCAATCTCTCTGAATTTGTTAAGAGTTGTTCTGTGACCAAGAATTCCTGGAGAATGATCCATGTGTGCTTGAGAAGAATGAATATCTCACTGTATTTGGGTGTAATGTTCTGTATATATCTATTAGGTCTAGATCCTCTAATGTATTATTTAAGGGTTCTGTTTCTTATTGACCCTCTATTGAGATGTTCTGTCTAATAGAGGTAATGGTCTATTAAAACCCCCCACTATAATTGTAGAGGCATCTATTTCTCCACTTAGTTTTTCCAATATTTGCTTTTTATATTTTGGGGCAACCTGGTTAGGTGCATAAATGTTTGGTTGTCTTTCTTCTTGATAGATTACTTATTTTACTAATATATAGTGTCCTTCCTTGTCTCTTGCAATAGTTTTGCACTTAAAGTCTATTTTGTCTAAATTTAGTGTAGCTACTCCCACCCTTTTTTGGTAATTGTTTGCATGTAAAATCATTTCCAACTGTTCACTTGCAATGTCCTTGTGTTCCTGGATCTAAGGTGAGTTTCTTGTAGATCTCATATAGATGGGTAATATTTACTTATCCATTCTGCCAATCTGTGTCTCTTAATTGGAGAGCTTAATCTATTACATTCAATGTTATTATTGTCAATACATTACTTATATTGACCATATTTTCTTTAGGCTTATATATGACATATTTTGAAGGTCCTGGTCCTCGTAGCTCCACAAAACATCCAGTTCTAAAAGATAAAACATGAAATATATATTCATGAGAAGGCTATGGACTTACATGAACCTATTCATGTTATTCTGACATACAACAGCCAACCTCAGTGGGGTGAAACCATGGTGGTGGCAACTTGGAAATTCTGTGAGATTGCTGGGCCCCATCAGCTGTAAGGTCTCAGAAACAACCAACAATACTACCTGCCTCCACCATTTCCAAATAGAAGAGCATCAAAGAAGAGAAAACAGGATTATATAAGTCATCTTAGAGTGGGCAGTGGCTTTCATATGTCTTATTGATTGAATTATGATCATAGACTTTAAAGGCGATGCTTGATCCAATCTTGAGCATGCTTTATGTAATTAAATCTCCTAAATCACTAATTCTCAGCAGAGCTGTTGGCCAACCTTTAGGGAGCATTTTGAAATATTGAGTTAGCCCAGTTAATGCTTGAAGAGAGTGGGGGCTGCTATTATCAATTATTGGCCAAGACTACCGGACTACCCAGAATGTTTAGGACAGTATTGCACAATTTGACATTGTCCACAGGACAATCCAGTAGCCTATGGACATGTGTGTGGGTAGAAAACCTGCTTAAAGATTCCTGGGACTATCAAAATTCATCACACATATAATTAAAATGTATTGTTGCATGCTTTTAAAATACGATAAATTTGTAGAAGTTCAGTGATGTAAATCAAATGAGGATTGTAAATAGTTTTGCCCAGAAATTCAAAAATGTTCACCAATGCAAAGAAAATCATGTTTTGTACATCTCTGCTAAAGATGAGGATTATTTGAGGATTCATAACAGCACAACGGAATGTTTTGTACTTTTTACTCTTGAATTCATTTGATCATCAAGGAAATCTAGAAAATGCCACAAACCTCTTTGAACAGTAATATGTCTTCAAATACAGTGCATCTAACCATTTCATACTGAAATATATTATCTGTAAAATTACTTTTCCTTATTGCTGTTTAGAGATTATTCAGGGAATCAGGTAGTCTTAAAATTATGTAGGAAGTACCAACAAATAAGGATAGTCATGTGACTTGATAATGGTGAAGGGGCAATATCTATCTGTAAAGATACAGATTGTATTTTTCCACATCATGCCTAATTAAGATTAATCTTTTACTGTAAATATTTCTAAATCTTTAAACACTTGAAAACTGTTCTTCTCAAAGTGCAACACCTGAATCAACTGGGCACTTGCTAAAATTGCAATTTCCAGGACTCTACTGCAGATCTCTCAAAGAGAAACTTTGGGGTGCAGCCCAGCAATCTGTTTTTTCAGAAAAACAAACAGGTGATTCTGATGTACACCAAAGCTGACAACTGCCTCAAAAAAAGAGATATCTAAAACTTGATGTACTTGTGAAGCACCTGGGGAGTGATTAAAATCTGTTCATTCCAAACCAACATTGATACCAATTGAATCTGGGTCTCTGGTGGTGGGAACTATGCACTAGCTGGGTAATTCAAATGTTCAGCCAACTTTGAAAGCATTGCCCTACCTCGTTATTTGCATTCAAATCAGCTGAGGATCTTTTTAATATGTCAATTTAGATTCATTCAGGAAAGCCAGGAGCATTACCAAATTGAATCTAGATGATGCCAAACATTAAGCTGAGGACCACCACACTCAGCAGCAATGCCGTAAAAGTTATACTAGAGAGTCAACACAGCAGGACAGCTCAAGAGAAATTGCAAATATGCTTCAACATTAGATCTCTTAAGACATCTTCTTCTCCTTAATTTTCCATGCTATTCTGGCCCATACCAACCTAGATACAGAGAAGACAAAGTAATACTTTCAAAAAACTAACCTAATCAGGATTCACCCTTGCTTTAAAACTTGGATCAATTCCCTTTGTTAAAAAATTTTAAAAATGAAAAGACAAAAATCCTAACCTTGCCTGCTAGGAAAACACTTTGTGGGACTTTAGTCCTGTTTTCTTCTTTTAAAATTCCATTCTTGGTCCAGTTTCTGCATCTTTGTGATAGTTGGAAAATTGTGTATTAAGAATTTCCCACAGAAGCAGCTACTGCCACTAACACCCTTTTCTAGAAGTACTGAGATGGCTGTCCATTAATCTTCCCCCAACAGTTTGTTAGCATCATGACTTAAGACATTAAGCAGATCTCCTTAGTCCTATTTACAGGAATAAGACAACATTTCATTGTAAAACTAGACCAAATGACATTGGAGGCACCTTTTGGCTCAGTAAATCAGTGATTTTTCCCTTAATGACTGAAGGCTGGACATGCCTATGTGGTCAGCAAAAAAAGGAGTTATGGGAGCCCTGAATGTAGGAGCCTGCACTTCAAGATCTAATTCTGAGTTATGACTGATTAATCACCAAAATTGGGTTAGCAAGGATAAGGTTGACATGCTTGAGGAAAAACAAAATTAAGGAGTGTATCCTGTTCCTCATTACAAGACCCTTGAAGAAATCCTGCATCTTTGCTGATCTGGCAAAACTGTGCCATATAGTCTTCACTTGATTTTCTTTCTTTCTTTCTTTCTCTCTCTCTTTCTTTCTTTCTTTCTTTCTTTCTCTTTCTTTCTTTCTTTCTTTCTTTTTCTTTCTTTCTTTCTTTCTTCTTTCTTTTTCTCTCTTTCTCTCTCTCTCCCTCCCTCCTTCCTTCCTTCCTTCCTTCCTTCCTTCCTTCCTTCCTTCCTTCCTTCCTTCCTTCCTTCCTTCCTCCCTCCCTCCCTCCCTCCCTCCCTCCCTCCCTCCCTCCCTCCTTTCCTTCCTTCCTTCTTTCTCTGCCTTTAAAATGCTAGCTTCCATTCTTACTTTGAACTGGTTTAGGGAAGATTTCCTCAGTTCCTTGCTTGTGCATTCACAATAAATCACCTTCTCACTAAAAGAAACATTTCTCCTTTGTAGTGCCTGATCAGATGGGTCCTTCTATTGGAAATAGTGGTCCTTAAGGTAACAATTTGGGTAGCCAGGCAAAGCCATGTTGCTCTAGGATGCAGCTTCCCCAAAGATTATCCCTATTCTTAGCCTCATCTGCCATGGGGGTTTCCCTGGATATCTCAGTTCCAAGCTTAGCAGCTGCGAAGGCATTTCCCTGGAGGACTGGGCCTGGAGGCTCTAGGTGAAGTTTCTGTTGTGGTTGGAAACTGGGTGCTTTGGGCGAAGGTTATTCTGAATCTGGGTCTTTCCCTGTGCTAGGTAAGTGTGAAAATTCTCTTTTCTGTTCTGATCTTTGCTTACTTTCACTTTGTTGGTTGCTCATTCAGAGAAGAATGATGAATAACTTTGTTGATCTGCTGGTACTGAAGAGACTGTTGGATTAACTTCATTGGTCTGCTCATGGTGAAGAAACAGTTCAAGTTTGACTTCATCTTAGGTCATGAATATGGACCTGGTGGGATTGAGTCCCATTACCTGGGATCTCAGATTAGGGGGTTCCCCTGTTGAGCTTGGAACCGCATTTTGATTTGATGGTGGGGGACCTATAGATTTTGAGTAGCTCCTATTCTTTTTCAATTGCTTGTTTTTCACTCCTTTTTATTATCACATATTTTTTAACAAATAAATTTTATTGATATATATTAATAAAGCATAAATCCATCCAAAGTATACAATCAATGGTATTCAGTATCATCACATAGCTCTGCATTCATCACTTCTATCATTTTTAGAGCAATTTTATTATTCCAATAATAGTAATAATAAACAAAAAGAAATGAAAAAAAAAATCTCATCACCTCTCAATCACTCTATGCTTCCCCTGCTGTACATAGATGCGATTCTGTTTCTGTCTCTTTAGTATATTTGTATTTATATTTTGTAAAAACAGTCTTATATATGCGATATCACACATATTCATATTTTACATGAGGTTTCACTATGTTATACACTCCCATGTTAATTTTTTTAGCTTTCCTTCTATTAATATTCACAACCTTAGACCTACCCTTTCAACCACTGTCATGCCAATATAACTCTACTAGTTACAAACACTATGATGGGCTTTCACTATTTCGGTTCATTTCCAAAGATTTACAAAAAAACCTTTATATCAATACTGCACAGATTAACTCTTAGCTTTCTACTCTCCACCATCATTCTATTCTCTGGTGACCTCTATTCTAATTATTAATTCCATGAGTTTACACAATACACTTAGTTCATAATAGTGCAATCATACGGTATTTGCCTTTTTATGTCTGGTTTGCTTCATTAACATAATGTCCTCCAGGTTCATCCATGTTGTTATATGATGCACATTTCTTCTTACAACTGCATAATATTTCATCATGTGTATGCACCAGAATTTATTTATCCATTCATCAGTTGATGTACGTCTGGGTTGTTTCCAACTTTTGGTAATTGTGAACATCAGTGTGCAGATGTCTGTTTGTGTCACTGCTCTCAGTTCTTCTGGGTATATACCTAGTAATGGTATTGGCAAGTCACATGGCAAGTCTATATTCAACTTCCTTAGGAAGTGGCAAACAGTCCTTGAAATTGGATATAACATTCTACATTTCCACCAAGAGTGAATGAGCATTCCTATCTCTCCACATCCTCTCCAACATTTACAGTTTTCTGACTTTTTAATAGTGGGCAGTCTAATAGGTATGAAATAATATCTCATTGTAGTTTTGATCTGCATTTCCCTAATCGCTAGTGATGAACATTTTTTTCAGGTGCTTCTTCACCATTTGCATTTCTTCTTTGGACAACTGCCTTTTCAAGACTTCTGCCCATTTTTAATTGGATATTTGTCTTTTTATTATTGAGTTGTATGATCTCTTTATATATCATAGATATTTAACTCTTATCAGATATGTGTTTGCCAACTATTTTCTCCAATTGAGTAAGCTGACTTTTCACCCTTTTGACAAAGTCCTTTGAGGAGCAAAAGTATTTAATTTTGAGAAGGTCCCATTTATATATATATATATTTGTTGCTTGTGCTGTGGGTGTAAGGTTTAAGAAACTACTACCTACCAAAAGATCTTGAAGTTGTTTGTCTACATTTTCTTCTAGGAGTTTTATTGTTGTTGCTTTCATATTTAGGTCCTTGATCCATTTTAACTTAATTTTTGTATAAGGCATGAGACAGTGGACCTCTTTCTTTCTTTTGCATATGCCTATCCAGTTCTCTCAGCACCTTTTGTTGAATAGACTGTTCTGCCCCAGCTGGGAGGGCTTAACAGCCTTGACAAAAGTCACTTGACTGTATATGTGACAGTCTATTTCTGAGTTCTCAATTCAATTCCATCAGTCATTATGTCTATCTTTATGCCAGTACCATGTTTTGTTTTGTTTTTAACCACCACAGCTAAATAATATGATTTAAAATCAGGAAGCAAGAGTTCTCATACTTAGTTCTTTTTTAAAGACATTTTTGGTTATTTGGGTCCACTTACCCATCCAAATAAATTTGATAATTGGCTTCTCCATTTCTGCTAAAATGCTGTTGGGATTTTTATTGAGATTGCATTGAATCTGTAAATCTGTTTGAGCCAAAATTGACAATATAACAATATTTTGTCTTCCAATCCATGACCATGGAATGTTCTTTCATGTATTTAATAATGTTTCTTTTAGCAATGTATTGCAATATTTTGAATCCAGATTCTTATGTCCTTGGTTAAGTTTATCTCTAAATGTTTTATTTTTTTACTCAGTAGTATAAATCAAAACTTTTTTCTGATTTCCTCCTCAGATTGCTCATCATTAGTGAGTACAAATATTACTGAATTTTGCATATTAATCTTGTATCCTGCCTTGTTACTTTACATGTTTTTTTTAGTTCTAGTAGCTTTATTTTGGATTTTTCTGTATTTTTTATATATAGAGTCATAGCATCAGTGAATATTGAAAGTTTTACTTCTTCATTTCCTATTTGGGTGACTTTTATTTCTTTATATACCCTAATTTCTCTGGCTAGAGATCCTTGCACAATATTGAATAATAGTGGTGATAGAGGGCATCCTTGTCTTGTTGCTGATCTCAATGGGATATCTTTCAGTCTTTCACCCTTGAGTACAATGTTAGCTGTAGGTTTTTAATATTTGCACTTTACCATATTGAGAAAACTTTCTTATATTCTTATCTTTGGAGTGTCTTCAGCAAGAATGGGTGCTTTATTTTGTCAAAGGTCTATTCTGCTCAATCAAGAGGATCATGTATTTTTTCTTCTTCAATTTATCATTGTGGTTTATTATTTCTGGGGTTGAATGACACTTGCACAGTGGGATAAGTCCCATTTGATCATGGTGTATCATTATTTTAATGTGTTTTTGGATTCGGTTTGCAAGTATTTTTTGAGGATTTTTGCATCTGTATTCATTAGGGATATTGGTTTGTAATTTTCTTTTTTTGTAATATCTTTATCTGATTTTGGTATTAGGGCAATTCTGGGTTTATAGAAAGAGTTTGGTAGCATTTTTTCCTATTAAATGTTTTGGAAGAGCTTGTATAAGATTGCTATTGGATCATCTTTGAATTATTGGTAGAATTCAACTGTGAAGCCATCTGCTTTTGGGTATTTCATCCTTGGAAGGTTTTTGATGACTATTTCAATCTTGTCACTTGTGATTGGTATGTTGAGGCCTTCTAATTCTTTTAGGGTCAATGTACCTGTTTCATGTGTTTCTAGAAATTTGTCCATCTCATGTACAGTGTCCAGTTTTTTTGGCCTTCAATTATTCATAGTATCCTCTTAGGATCTTTTTTATTCCTGTGGTGTAAGTGGTAATGTCCCCTCTCTCATTTCTGATTTTATTTGCATCTTCTCTCTTTTTTTTCTTTGTCAGTCTAGCTAATGATTTGTTGATGTTGTTGATCTTCTCAATGAACCAGCTTTTGATTTTTGTTGATTCTATTTTTTTTCTTGATTTCATTTATTTCTGCTCTCATCTTTTTATTTCTTTCCTTTAGTTTGGTTTTGGATTAGTTCACTGTTTTATTCTATTCACACCAGGTGTTCAGTCTTCAATTTTAGCTCTTCTTTTTTAATGTAAGCATTAAGGGCTATAAATTTCCCTCTCAGCACTGCCTTTGTCATGTCCCATAGATTTCGATATGTTATGTTCTCCTTTTCATTCATCTCAATATTTTTGCAGAATTCTCTTGCAATATTCTTTGATGCACTGATTATTTAAAAGTGTGTTGTTTAATCTCTACATATTTATGACTTTTCAGTTTTTCCATTCATTATTGATTTCCAGCTTCATGCCGTTATGATCAGAGAATGTTTTGTATAATTTTAATCTTTTTAAATTTATTGAAACTTGTCTTGTCACCCAACATATGGTCTCTCCTGGAGAAGGATCCATGAGCACTTTTAAAGAATGTGTATTCTGCAGTTTTGGCCTTATAGGTGCCTGTTAGGTCTATCTCAATTATCATATTATTCAAGGTCTCTGTTTATTTATCCTCTGTTCAGATGTTCTATCTAATACTGAGGGTGGTATATTGAAGTCTCCAACTATTATTGTAGAGACATCTTTATCTTTCTTCAGTTTTGCCAGTGTGCCACATGTATCTTTGGGCACTCAGGTTAGGTTCATAAATATTTAGTAGAGTTATTTCTTCTTAGTAAATTGTCCCTTTTACTAATATATCATGACTTTCTTCTTCCCTTATAACAGATTTGCATTTAAAATCTGTTTTGTCTGATGTTAATATCACTACTATAGCTCATTTTTGTTACCTTCTCCATGGAATAGCTTTTTCCCACCTTTCACTTTTAATCTGGCTGTTCCCTTATATCTGAGTTGATTCTCTTGTAGACAACATAGAGAAGGCTTATATTTTTTTAATCCATTCTATCAGTCTATAGCTTTTGATTGGGGAGTTCAAGCCATTAAGATTCAATTTTATTACTGTAAAGGCGTTACTTAATTCATCCATTTTTTCCTTTGGCTTTCTGTTGTCATATTGTACTATTGCCTGTCTTTTATCCTTTAATTTACTCTTCCTTATGATCTTCATCTCTACACTCTTCTCCATGTCTGTTGCCCTTGTTTTTTTTCCTTTCAGACTGCAGAATTCCTTTTAGAATCTCTTGTAATTCTGGTCTTTTGGTAACATATTCTATCAGTTTTTGTTGTCTATGAAGAATTTGAACTCACCCTCATTTTTGAAGGACAGTTTTGCCAGATAAAAACAATTTTGGCTGGCAGTTTTTCTCTTTCAGGACATTGAATACCTCATACCACTTTTTTCTCACCTCCGTGGTTTCTGATGAGAAGTCAGCACTTAATATTATCAAGACCTTCTTGCATGTGCTGCTTTACTTTTCTCTTGCTGCTTTCAGGATCCTTTCTTTCTCTCTGATATTTGTCATGAATAGTAGGTGTCATAGTGTAGGTCTCTTCAGAGTTATTCTGTTTGGGGTGCATTGTCCTTCTTGGATATTGATATTTATGTCTTTCTTAAGGTTGGTGAAGTTTTCAGTCATTATTTCCTCAAATATTCTTTTGGTACATTTCCATTTTCTTCTCCTTCTGAGACAGGGATGATGAATATGCTTGTGCAGTTCATGTGTCATTCAATTCCCTGAAACCCTGTTCCATTTCTTCAATTCTCTTTTCTTTAGGTTCTCCTGTTTTTTCCAGTTCAGTTGTTCTGTCTTCAAAATCACTAATTCTGTCTTTGAGCATTTTAAATCTGCTCTCATGTGTCTCTAATGTATTTATTTTATTTTGAAAGAAGCTTTAGATTACATAAATGTTAAATTGAAAATATTGGGGGATTCTCGTATGCACCACCCCCTTCCCTCCCACAATTTTCCCTGTTAATAACATCTTTGACTAGTATGGTACATTTTTTACAATTGAGGTACACAAATGGAAGACTAACCATGGTCTACAGTTTACACACATTTTAACAGCACAATTTTATAGGCTTTGACAAAATGGATAATGCCTTATATCCATCATTGCAATGTCATGCAGAACAATTCCAATGTCCCTAAAATGCCCCATGTTACACCTATTCTTTCCTCTCCTTCCCCTCAGAAACTCTGGTGATCACTACCTTTATATCAATGTTTCAAGTTCTTCCATTACTAGAACAATAACTCTACTTTAGTCCATATTTGCACTCCCCCTTAGGTTTGTTCATTCTTCTATTATGAGGATTTGGGGATGTTGAACCCCATTTTGGTTCTAATTGCAAGGGGGCTTAGATCTCATGGGACAGATGGGTGATACTGTCTTGCTCATAGTTTTAGATACTCTGTTTTTGGGATAGTGTTAATTATATGTACAAATAAAAGGGGCAGAAGAACCATGCATAGGGAAATTATAAATGAGTCTAACTCTGTTACACTGGGAAGCATATATTCCAAAGTAAGCCCTACTGACAGGGTGCCAAATTCCTGAGTTGTTTGCCCTGTTTATAGTTTCTGGATGTTTCTAGAGCCCTCAAGAGTCCTGATATTTGAGGCACTGTTTACTGTGGCAATGAGATCTTGCTGAAACTTGCATAAGCATGACCTCTGGATGAACTCCCATCTCACTTTGATAACTCTTAGCCATAAAAACTCATTTGTATTTAACATTCCCCCCTTTGGTTGAGGTCTTTTTCCATATGGATTGCTTGTTGGTGCTTGATAATAATCTCTTGGTGCTAGGGAGCTCATCTCTGGGAGTCATGTTCCATGCTGGGGGAGGCAGTGCATTTATATGCTGAGTTTGGCTTATAGAGAGGTCACATTTGAACAACAAGGAAGCTTTCAAGAGGTAACTCTTAGGCAATATGGGAGACTCTTAGGTGCCTCTAATGTATTTTTAATCCCATCCCTTGTCTTTCATTCCTCTAAGGTCTGTTACTTTTCTTTGCAGGCTTTCAAATTGTTCTTTATGCTCACCCATGTCTTCTTTATATCCTTTATCTCTTTTGTCATATTTTCTTTCAATTCTTTGAATTGATTTAGTACAGTTGTGTTATTATCATTGATTGTCTTAAATCCTGTTCCCCTTCAGGTTATTTGTTTAGTTCCTTTGTTTGTGCCATTTCTGTTTCTTAGTATGGCTTTAATCTTTTGCCAATTTCTAAGCACCTGGATATGTTGGTGAATTTACTCTGATAGCCAATTTCTCTCTTGCCTATTTTTAACACCTCTTCTTTGATATTTGGATAAACTTATTCTAAGTCTTTAAAATTGCCTCTCTTAAGTTATCAAAATTGGGCCAGGGAATCACAAATGGGGTGCATATTTTCTTCCAGGAGTTCAGGAAAAGAGAGACTTAAAAGTAGTTTTTTTTTTCCATGCAATTTCCAGACTGGCCATCAGAAGGCAATCATCAGGACACCTTTCCATGGAGGTGTTTCTTTCAATTTCCACTTTCTTATATTTTTCTCTGGTCAGAGTCAAGATTCAAACCAGGCTATGGTAGCCAATTCACTGACCAGAACTCCCACTCCTCCTTGCTATTCCCTTGCAACAGTTGACAGAGAGGAAGACATCCATTCCACTCTCAGTCAATTGCAGTGTTTTATCCCAGATTAATATCTTTGGAGTTGGGGAGGGGAGCCCTCCCCAACCACCATGGGGATTTGATAACTTAAGTGTGTTGTTTTGTGTTCTTCATCTCTCTGTCCCTCATCCTGCTGGGACTTTTGTAGCACTGTCCTGATCTGGTGAGACCCAATACATGTCCCTCAGATAGCTTTTGGCATCATCTCCATTGTTTTTGTGAGAGTTGAGCCCTGCCAGCCTACTCCAATGCCATCTTCATGGAACTCACTCCTATTCTTTTGTTTTGTCTTTGCAACTTCTGTTGGTGTTACCTAGACATGAGAAACTCTCAGAATGTGCTGGTTATATTGCCTCTATATTGTATAATAGAAAATTGGTCTAAATTCAGCAGGTACCCCCTTAAGAAATAGAAAATGATTTTCTATTGCAATGTTGCCTGACCCCCATATAAAGTGGGTGGCTGTGAAAGGTAACCTAAAAATGAGTCTTTAAACTTCAATAATATCTTACAGTTGAATTTGTTTTGTACTAAGAATTTAAAATGAAGAGATCTTATATTTGCATATAACCAAATTGTTTCATTACTCTGTCTTGCTTGTTTAGTATTTATGATAATTGTGTAGAGTAAGAAGTTTGCTTAGAGACAGATTCCAAAAATTATTTTGGTAACTTAAGTATGTAAGCTATATAGAATGGTATTTTTTTTTTTTTAAGGAAAGAGAAAGTAATTTGTTCTAAGACAAAATAACTAGTTGTTAAGAAGGAGGAAAATAGCTGGAGTATGTTTCTGTGAGTAAAAATCCCTCAACTTCTCTTAAAGGTAAAGTTGAGGAAAAAAACCTGTGCTTCAAAGGACAAAAGTAACTCCTAAAGTATATATGTTTATAAAAATTAATGTTATCAATATATTTGTATTTTAATTCACAAGGGAAAAATATTTTTCAAAATTGAAAGCTCATATTTGTGCAAACTGTCGAAAAGTTAAAATGGGATGTTATTTTGGCAGTGTTTAAGTCTTAGTCACATTTTATTCTGATCAGAATCTTTAGGTGTTAAAAACAACTTTTTCAGTTTTGAACCAATAGCTTACTCCTGAACTCCTGAGCTGTCTGTTAAATGTACTCCCAAAGAGTAATCCAGAATATATGACTTTAATGTCATCTGTCCAAACTGCTAAATTAGTGTTTAATTTCATTTGTATTGCTCCAGTATTCCTAACTGGTTGCTGATTTCTAATAAAAGTGTTTCCAAGAATAAACATGCATATTATAGGCAACACTGATCCCAGACGTGATTTTTTTAAAATTTTAAATATATTTTTAAAAAATTAAAGATACTTATATTAGCCATCTCATTGAATTTATTAAGATTTGTTTGAACATTTTGATTAGTTGTCTCAACTCCTTTATGTCATATGGAAGCTTATCTTGTTCCTTTAGCTGGGCCATATCTTCCTATTTCTTGGTGTGGATTGTAATTTTTGTGGGTGTCTTGGTATCTGGTTTACTAGATATATTTACTCTGGGTGCAGTTTCTTTAGTTTAGGGTTTTTTGCCCTTTCTCCCTTGCTGTTTATATAGTAGGAGCCAGGGATATAGTTGGTGCTGTAAGGTGTGCAGCCTCAAGTTGCCCTTATTTCCCCAGGGACTGATGAAATTTCTTCCAACTTTCTCTTTTGCCACGTGTAGGGACAGAGCCACAGCCATGTATAATAATCCAAGTCATGCAGACCTTAACTGTAGTTGCCCAGAGAGACTGATGAAGATTCAAGCCCCTTTATCCCCTCCCTAGGATGGTAGTGGAGCTGCAGTTGTGGGCAGCAATATATTCCATGTAGGTCCAAAATGACCACAGTTGTCCCAGTAGACTTCTGACTATTAAGTCTGTGCCTACCGAATGTACCTGCAGTTACCTGGACAGGCTAGTGCAGGGCCTGCCAGCTTCCACACTGCTAGAGGTGGGGCTGAAGCCTAGGCTAGGCCTGCAGGCTGATCTGAGTGAAAGAAACTGGTCTCTACTGTAACTGTGATTTTCAGTCAGCCCAGCTCCCCCTCATGCTGGGGATGGGGCCAAAATGACAGCTACCAGCCTCTTTCCAAGTTGGACAGATTCAAACTTTAACTGTTCTTAATGTTATACTTTAGCCAGCTGAATTTACTAATCAGTAGCTGAAATTGGTGACCACTGTCTCTTCCTCCCCTGTTTTTTGTAGATGGAGCTTCCAATTCCAGCCACAAAATAGCTCCTGAGCAGCTTGTGGTGCTAGACTAGGATGATCACCGGCCCCCACAGTATGGCCTGTAGTTTCTTGGAAAGGTTGATGCAGGTCCCACCAGCTTCCTCCTGCTGGAGGTGGGGCTGGGGCTTTCGCTAGGGCTGTAATTTGATCTGGATGGAAAGAAGCTGGTCCCTACCAGCACTGTGATTTTTCAGTCTTCCCTGCTTTCCCTTATGCTGGGGGTGGAGTTAAAATGGCAGCTACCTGCCTCTTTCTGACTTGGACAGGTTCAAACTTTAGTTGTTCTTATGATTATACTTTAGCCCACTGATTTTGTTAATCAGTAGGCTGATGTTGGTGCCCAATCATCTCTTCCTTTCCCATTTTTTGGAAGTGAAATTTCCAATTCCAGCTTCAGAATAGCTCCTGAGTTGGCTTGTGCCACCAGTGGAAGATCACCACTGGCCTCTATGGTTTAGAGTGCTCTACTTATGAATCTTTTTTGCAGATGGACAGTCTCCTCTTTCCATTGTTTCAAGGATGTTTCAGGATACTCTTCTGGTCTCCTGGAGCACCCAAGCAGGTGCTTTAGATAGTTCTGAGTGATTACTAACTGTCCTGTAAGCCTGAGCTGACTCTAGGGGATCCTTACTCTGCCGCCATCTTGCTGGTTGTCTCCCATATTAAATGTGAACACCTTTGAAGTGAGAGTAATAATCCAATGGTCAAATCTCAGTAAGTAAAGAAAAAGTCCCTATAAATTATGAAAAAGTTTTTTTTGAATTAGGATTAAAAGAAAACTATAATCTATTCTCCAGAGCCTGATAGTATACTTCTGAGGTTGTTCACAATTTTAAAGTACAATGAAAACAAAGATGATTTAACCTATGGAGGAAAAAGAAAATATTTCTTATCATTATTTATTTTGATTTTATTCTACTCAGGTTATAACTCCCGGTGTTTATATTTATATTAATAAAATATTAAGTCTGTTAAATCTTTTACATGAAAATTGGACATTTTTGGCTAATAAAACTATTACAAACTTCCTTTAAAAATTATAGTTTTTGCCTAAATTGAAATGGATTTTTTTTTCCACAGAACAGAATGAGAGACATGAAACTTAAATGCATATAGAAAGAAGTAAAATTTTTGCAGAAGTGAATTTGTAGTTAATGCTGACAAAAAATTGATAAGCTTGTTTTAGGAAATGTATTTTTCCTACGATAAGATGACTGGTTTTCATTAAATCAGGGTGGAAATATGTATGACAAGACTTAACTGAATCTGTAAAGTTGTAGAAGATAGCATTAAGCAAGGAAATGTGTTTTGCAAAAGTGAAATTTGTCTACAGATGCAGTAAATATAGTCTATGTGATTATGGATGGTTATGGGAAGTTTGTAAAAGAATTTTCTAAACAGAAAGATTACAATGTAAATGGCTGATTCCAGGAAATCATTAATTGGAAATCTAGTTGCTGATATTAATAATAAAAGGTAACTTTATAGCAGAACACCTCATTAGACTCCACCTCAACTCTTTATGTCGTATGCTAAATAAGATTTGTTTACTGAATGGTTTATTTATTTATTTATTTATTATTATGAGAAAAAATCAAAATTCTCACAATACATACAAACATTTGCAAAATGATATATAAATATATATGCATATATGTGTATTTGCTTACAAAAATGTTATTTATATATATACATATACATATATTTTAAGAGGTGCTTAGATTACCCAAAATATTACACGGAACCCACTGGGATTCCCATGTTCCCCACCTCCCACACCTCCCACCACATCCCACACAAACATCTCCCACAGTGTGGCCCACCACCCTCAATGAACTTACACATCCTGGAGCCTTGCCACCAACCATAGACCACAGTTCACACTGTAGACCACACTCTCTCCTACTCAGTTCTGAGTGGTGTGTGCTGATTTAAAATGGCCTACATCCGTTGCCACAACAGAACTCAGGACAACCTCCAACTCCCAAAGAAGCCCCTGTACTTCAACTGCTCATCCCCTCCCTAACCCAAACGAGTCAAGTGGCCACTGGCTCCACCTCATTGTTATAATTTCTTGCATTGCTAGAATCACCATATGTGAACAAG
>JAKSZT010053875.1:1399534-1419534 GCA_026826555.1 Tolypeutes matacus
TGGGTGGGATGATCCTGCCTGCAGATGCAGGCCCTCTCCATTCCCTGGGATGGCCATTGCCCATCGATGTCTCCTAGCCAGGTGACTTGGATGAGTCCATTTAGCTGTGGGGTAGGAGTTGCAGCTCCACCGAGATTCCATGCACACCTGGCACATAGGTAGGCCAGAGGCTCCAGTCTCTGGAAGTATACCTAAAAACTTCAGCATCACATATAAGTTTGAATAGAAGGGACTGATGAGCCATGTGCAGGGAGTACTTATTTGAGTCCAATTCTGTCACTCTCAGGAGCACAGATTCCAAAATAGAGCACTCTGATAAGGCATCAATCTCTGGGTCTATCCCCACTTATATAGGACCTCGATGTCTCCAGAGCTCTCAGGAGCCCCTCTGTATGGGGTGATAGGCACTTAGATGTTCTATGAGCTCCTACTGAGGTGTGTGTAAGAGTTGCCTCTGGGATGACCTCCCGACTCTCTTTGAAGTCTCTTAGCCACTTGAACTCATTTGTACTTTTCCCCCTTTAATTCAAGGTCTTTTTCCAGTTGTGTTGCCAGTTGGCACTTGGTATTAATCCCTCGTTGCCAGGGAGGTTCATCCCCGGGAGTCATGTCCCATGTTGGGGGGAAGGTAGTGCAATCATATGCTGAATTTGGCTTAGAGAGAGGCCACATTTGAGCAACAAGGAGGCTCTCAGGTGGCAACCCTTAGGCACCCCACAACTGCAGGCTAAGTCTCAGTTACAAGAGCAAAGATTCACAAGAGTAGTCATCAATAAAAAGAACACATCAGTGGGTCATCCCCTTTTGACAGACACTGTCCCTGCACTCAGAGGACTATTGCTGCTCCCTTGGAGACTGTGGCAGAGCTCTCCAGGCTAGGAATTCAGATTCCCTCATTTATTGTGTGATTGTCCATCCATCGTGACCATGCCCCATATTTTGATTTTTTGAACGATTTTGTATATCTTTCATGTATATTCGGATGAACTAATTCCCATGAAACTCCCCTCCCAGACACCCCCCACCAATAATCCCCTGCAGTACCCATTGTAACCCTTCTGTGATCCAAATCCTCCATGAACATGTAGTCCATAAAATAATCAAATACACTTACTAGGAAAAAGAAACAAGTATGATAAGCTTACATGCAAGAGACAAGCATAAAGAAACTCAGGGGAAAAAAAAGAGAAGAAAAAAACAAGAAAAGAAAAACAAAAACAAATAATCAAACAAAAAACAATACAAAACAAAATATAATTAGCGGTTTATCAGGTAACAACTTTTCACTTTCTTTTTCTAATGCCTGCTGATTCTGTATCTGCTTTTGTCCTGTGCTTTTTGTTTCAGTATCTGCCCCTCTTCCTCCTTACTGTATAAATTGAACCCTTGGGCATTTCTCCTAAGACATCTTCTCAGTGTCATTTTCTAGTTATCAATTTTCTAATGCTTGGATTTCCCATTATCCACTATGTTTAATGATAGCAACTCCTTTTTCTCTTCTTTCTGTAAATATTTTTCATTGTACTCTCCAGAAATGGAATGAGATCTCTCACCTTTTTCTTGACTTGAGGACTTCACAGTGCAATGTAGGGCAGCAGGAAAAATGACAATTGAAATTCTGGTCAAGCTCCCTCTTCTCACAGACTGTCTCTTCTACAACATGGAGACACAACATGCTGATCTCAAGGGTCTCTCCTGGCAGCCTGAGGCAGCCTGGATCTACTCTCTGTGGGCTGGTTCTCTGAGAATCCTCTACTTAACCACAGGCACTCACATTCTCACCAACATTGTGTACCAAGCATTTCAAGTTCTCAATTTAATCTCACCTCCTTTCCTCAATCTGTTCCATTCCCTAAAATCAAGACAATAATATACAGCTTTTGCCCAGCAATCTTTGCTCCATACTCATCAGTCAGGAATAGACACTGCCTCAAAGGAGTGGGAATTGTTTTGGGAAAAAATTTACAAATTTCTTTAAACCCAAGCACAGAAAAAGATCAGCAGATAAACTTGGCACTGAATGTCTCCAAGTAAGATAGCTGCGTGAAGTCTCCCTTTTTGGGGGATCAGAATGATATTCACTCAAGGATTCTGCCCTGCATGAGGACTAAGGACAATGATTATGTGTGAAACCTCAGATATAAGTGAGACACATTCCCCCTTGGTGCCTCTATTCTCAGTCTGAAGCATTGCCATCCCACTACTGACCATTGTGGGAAATCTCTCCTGTACACTTAAAGTTGCACACCTGCAAGGTTTGTGCCCAGCCTAGCTTCTAAGCACCCAGTTTCTGGAGTCAAAGTGCCCAAGTTCACATCCAGGCTTCACAATATAGTAGTATAAATATGCTACCAAACTTTCTTTGATTCATTTTTACTGACTGTAAATTGGTGATAGTAGTCATACCTATTCTAGAAGATTTTTGTTAAGAGAACATAAGTTTATACATGCAATATGGGGAGCTTATAATAATCACTTAAATATTAATTATAAAAGGCTGGAAATAAAATTACTTTTTAGCAAACCTGAGTATGTAGGTCTAAAAATATCATATGTGTTATAGGTGAGAACTTTGCCCATGATTTCAAAAAACCCTTCTGCAGTGCAAATACATCAGAAACATTGTTGGGCCAGAATTTTCATGTATTTGAAAAGATGCAGTGGAACTTCAGTGATGGATATCTGACTATAAAGATGAACTGTGATGACACTGCGTGTGCAAGAGTACCACAGATTGCCATAAATTTTCAGGGGAAATGCAAGACAGCATAGGGAAGGAAGGGAGAAGAGGCAAACAAAGCTTGTTCAGGATTTGTGGATAAGAATGAAACTAATGGCCTAAAAGACCTCTTCCTAGAGAGGAATGACCCATCTTTTGATCTCAGGTCACAATGTGGGAAGCCATGTCACCCACCAGGAAGAACTGCTCAGGTATCAGTGCAACTGGGAGAACTGCACCTGGGTGAGTCTTATGATACTCACCATTAACACTCTCTCTTTGTCTCTTGCCTCCAGCTGCAGATATCCCAGCCCTCAAGAAATGAAACTCCTTCTTGAAATGAATTGACTCCTCCAGATGTGGCCTTTAGCAAATTTGATGGCATTATTAATTGATCTCACAAATCTCTACATTGGTACAAACATCCTCAGCACAACTCAGATGGCTACCTTGGGACAAATTCCAAACCTATGCTCTTTCCTAGAAGACTCTTAACTCCACCAAAAACAAAAAAAGAAGAGAGTGAGCACTTGGCCCTGTAAAATGGGGGTATCATGATCAGGACAACCCCATTCTAAAAAATCCTGGTATAAGTAACTCTATATTTTGCAGCCTCTTTTGGTTTGCAGGCATTCCCCTACTAAAAAGAGCACTTCTTAACATCTCCATCTCACTCCAACAAACCTGGAACTCCACAGTACAGGCAATAGGAAATCAACAAAAATCCCTTAACAGCTTAGCTGATGTCTTACAAAATAGGTGAGCCTTAGATATCCTTGCAGCTGAGACAGGAGGAACCTGCACATTATTGAATGAAACCTGCTGTTTCTATACAAATACCTTCAGACAGGTTGTCAAAAACTTAAAAGTCCTAAAAGAAAATATAGACATCATCAAATGAGCCACAGAAAAAATGCAAAGATAAACCTCCTGGCTTGGAGCCCTGTTTTCTTACTTATTTTCTCCACTTCATGTCACTCTTGTGTCCCTCCTAACCCCTCTCATATTGATCTTATTAATCCTTCTCCTCAAGCCCTGCCTTGCATGACTCCTAACAAGTTTTATCCACAGAACCTTTCATGTATTACCAATCAGACCACCACTGACATGTTTCTCATACAGCAAGCTCACCACTACCAACCCATGGCATGAGACAACTGTTATGGACAACTCTATGCCCCAGTCATTGGGAAGTAGCTACAGAGGACAGATCATCATCCTTTTCCTCAGCAAAAAGAAATAAAGTAGCATCTGGGATGTTAACACTTAAGGTGCAGGTGGAACTACAAAGCTGATATGAATTATCACATCCTGACCCTGAAACTACAAGGCTTGGATAAATCATCACAACCTAACCTTTGTACTCTAGCCCTGGAATGAGTTATAAAAATCTCCTTCTCCCCCTCCCTCAGGGCTGTACTCTGTCCAGACTCATCCCACCTGCTAGGCTAGTTCTCACTAAAGGATTTGCTTAAACTGATCTCAGTTCCCAGTCTGATCTCTAAGATGATTCCCTCTTGGTTTCCCCTCAAGCTTAACCAGTTTTGTTCTCCACCTTTCAGGCCAGAGTCTGTTCTCAAGTATCTGTTGGTCCTGGCCACCTTTTCACATCCCTGGCAGCTGAGTAGGGCTCTGTGTGCCTGGGTGGGGTCTGTGTCTCTCAGTGCTCTTTAAAATCATTCAATCAGGAACAGTGTATGTCTTCCTGTGATTTTAATAAACTTATCATTTGTGAAGGATATGACTCAGTATAGGTTTCTCTAATGTTCCTATGTGATTGGACAGGGGTATGTATCTTTGGTGGAAATACCACTGAAGGGATGTTATGTTCTCCCTGTATATCATATTGGTGAACCAGGGAGTGCGTAGTGTCCAATTGTCCTATTACTGGTAATAGTAACATGATCCTTGGGTGAAGCTGTAGTCTACCAACCATCTTCATAGAGTTATCTTTGCCTTTTTGTTATGAGTATTTTGTTGGGACATATTTGAAATTATGTGACTATCTTGATACTTCTCAAATTTTAATCAATAATTTTAGCATGAATTGATAATTCTTGATGGAGACAATGATTATTATACTGTTTGAAAAATATTATTTTCAAACTCAATTATGCCTCTCCATTAGGTGGTGGATAGTCTACCTAAAGAAAGACCTTCCCCTTCTCCCTCATTTATTATTTAGGTATATCAGCAGGTTCATTGGTGATAAGGGAGATAGCAGTAATGGCAAACCATTTTAAATTGCTTTTAGTTTGGGGCAGATATTTTGTTTACAGGGATTTCTGAGGGTAGGAAAGCTAGTTATGGAGGTTTGATGTATATTTTAATGAAATAGATAGCTTGTATTATTTTATTAATAGGAATAAGAAACCCATGTAAGAATTTCTATAACAGAGACAGCCAAGTAAGTATCTATGAAATGTTTTGATTTAAAAATAGACCTTTCTTTAAAATTTCCAAACTAATAAAAAGGATACTAAAGGAACAATAAAACCCCTTAATCTGTTAATATTTTATACTTGGTCAGCTCTTTTCCTTAGAAGGCTATCAGTGAGAACTCCACAGTTAACCTGGTTTTGAAATAGTTTTAAAAAGATTAACCCATATTATTAAGATATGGATTTACTATTAAAATAACCATGCCAAAGACTTTAGCATCAATTTCTTTCTCAATATTTTTTCCATTTCTAAGGATTGCTGTGCACAGATAGACATTTAAGGGGTGTTTGAAATTCCCTTTAATGAAATAAATTTCTATTATCTTATAAATGAAGACACTAACAAGAATAACTACAATCTCTTTTTTTTTCCCAGTTATATCAGTATTTTTTTTTTTACAGATGAATAAATATATACATTTCTCAATTAAATGTAATGGATACATATAAATTTTTTAAAAATCAAACAATATGTTACACAATATATTTGGTTCATAGCAATGCATTCACACAGTATTTGTCCTTTTGTGTTTGTCTTGCTTCACTCAACATACTGTCCTCCAGGTTCATCCATGTTGTCATATGCTTTACAACTTCATTTCTTCTTACAGCTGCATAATATTCCATTGTGTGAATAGACCACAGTTTGTTTATCCATTTCTCTGTTGATGGACACCTGGATTGTTTCCAACTTTTGGCAGTGGTGAATAATGTTGCTATGAACATCAGTGTGCAGATGACTGTTCATGCCACTGCTCTCAGTTCTTCTGGGTATATACCCAGTAGTAGTATTGCAGGGTCACATGGCAAGTCTATATTCAACTTCTTTAGGAACTGCCAGACAGTCCTCCATAGTGGTTGTACTATTCTGTATTCCCACCAACAGTGAAGAAGTGCTCCGATCTCTTCACATCCTCTCCAACGCTTGTAGTTCTCTGTCTTTTTAATAGTGGCCATTCTGATAGATGTGAAATGATATTTCATTGTAGTTTTGATTTGCATTTCCCTAATCATGAGTGATGTTGAACATTTCTTCATGTGTTTTTTTGCCATTTGTATTTCTCCTTTGAAGAAATGTCTATTCAAGTCTTTTGCCCATCTTTAATTCGGTCATTTATCTTTTTATTGTTGAGTTGTAACATTTCTTTATATATCCTGGATATTAAACCCTTATTAGATATGTGATTTCCAAATATTTTTTCCATTGAATTGGCTGCCTTAAAATAATATTTTTATTAAAATAAAAATACCTCAAAAGTAAAAAAAAAGAAGAAGAAGAAGATACTGAGTGAGCACAAAGAAAAATTTTAAATATTGGATAGAAAAATAACAGAGTTTATGGGAATGAAAGACACAGTAAGTGAGATTAAAAATACAATAGAGGCATACAATAGCAGATTGGAAATCATAGAGGAAGGAATCAGGAGAGAACAGCAAATATTTTAAAGAACAGAGAGAAAGAATGAAAACAATTGAGCAGGTGCTCAGGCAGTTAAATGATAACATGAAATGAAGTGCATCAACATACTCTTATGGGAGGTCCAGAAGGAGAAGAGAAGGGAAAAGAGGCAGAAAGAGTATTTGAAGAATTAACGGTCAAAATTTTCCCAACTTTCATGAAAGGCATGAATGTCCAGGAAGCACAGTATACTCCAATTAGAAAAAATCCAAGTAGACTTACTCCAAGACATATAATATTCAGAATACCAAATGCCAAAGATAAAGAGAAAATTCTGAAACCAGCAAAGGAGAAGTGAAACATCACATACAAATAAGACTTAGTGCAGATTTCTCTTCAGAAACCATGGAGATGAGAAGGCAGATGAATGGTATAATTACAGTACTATAAGAGAAAAACTGCCAACTAAGAATTCTTTCTCTGACAAAACTGTCATTCAAATATAATTGTAAGTGTAATATAGTCACAGATAAACAGAAACTATGACAGCTTGTAAATAACAATCCAGTTCTTCAGGAAATACAAAAGGGAGTTTTGCAGCCAGGAAAAATAAAAAATTTAAAAATATTTAAAAAATTAAAAAACATAAAAAACAGAGAAAGAGGCTTGGAGGAGAGTGTAGAATTGAAGAGTATCAGAAAGGCTAATCAAAAATGTAAAAAGACAGACAAAAATAAGACATGACATATGAAATCCAAAGTATAAAATGATTGAAGTAAGTAATGCCTTTGCAATAATGTTAATGTTAATGGATTAAACTCCCCAACAAAAAGACATAGGCTAACATAATGGATAAGAAAGCATGACTAATCCATATGCTGACTGCAGGATACTCAACTTAGACCCAAGGATAAAAGCAGTCTGAAATTAAAATGTTGGGAAAAGATATTTCATGCAAACAATAACCAAAAGAGAGCAGGAGCATCTATACAGGTGTCAGACAAAACAGACTTTAAATGCAAAAAAATGATAAAAGGTGCATAAGACCATTATATGTTAATAAAATGCACAACCCACCAGGAAAGAGAAACAGTCATAAATATCTATGCAACTAACCAGGGTGCCCCAAAATACATGAGGAAATCTCTATAGAGAAATATTTGTCTTTACAATAATAGTTGGAGATTTCAACATGCCACTCAAATCAATAAATAGTACAACTAAACAGAATATCAAGAAGGAAACAGAGAACTTGAACAATGATAAATGAGCTGGACCTGACAGACATATACAGAACATTGAACCCAAAATCAGCAGGTTATATATTCATCTCAAATGGTCAGGGATCTTTCTCAAGGTATAACACATGTTGGGCCACAAAACAGCTCTCAATAAATTTGAGATGATTGAAATTATACAAAGAACTTTCTCTGATTATAATGGAATGGAGCTGAAAATCAATAATAGGCAGGAAAGGGAAAAAGTTACAAGTTAAATGAGGCTAAACAGCACACTCCTAACCAGTGGGTCAAAGAATAAATTGCAAGTGAAATTAGTAGATATATTGAGATGAATGAAAACATGCACAAAACTTATGGGACACAGTAAAAGAAGTGCTGAGAGGGAAATTTATAGTCTTAACTGCCTATATTAAAAAGGAAGAAAACTAAAATCAAACTCCTGGCTGAACATCTGGAGAGGCTAGAAAAAGAAGAGCAAACCAATCCTAAAGCAAGCAGAAAGAAAAAAATAACAATGATTAGAGCAGAAATAAATGAAATTGAGAACAAAAAAAGCAATGGAGAAAATCAACAAAACCAAAAACTGCTTCTCTGAGAAGATCAATAACCCTTAGCTAGAAAATAAAGAAAAAAGGAGAGACTATACAAAAAAATATCAGAAATGACAGGGGGGACATTAGGACCTAAACCACAGAAATAAAAAGGATCATAAGAGGATATTATGAATAACTGTATGCCAACAAATTAGGCAATCTATATTAAATGGACAAATTCCTAGAAAAGAAAAAACTATATTGGCTCTACAAGAAATCCAAAATAGAAAAGTGAAAGTAAAACTCTCACTATTTGCAAATAACATGATCTTATATTTTGAAAATTCCAAAATATCTACAACAAAGCTATTAGGGCTAATAAATGATTTCAGCAAAATGGCAGGATACAAGATCAACATGCAAAAACCACTAGCCTTTCTATACAATAGTAGTGAGCAAGGTGAGGAAGAAATCAAGAAAAAATTCCATGTACAATAGCAGCTAAAAAGACTCAAATATCTAGGAATTAATTTAACCAGGAATGTAAAGGATCTGTATTCAGAAAACTATGAAACATTGCTAAAGGAAATCAGAGAGGACCTAAACAAATGAATGGATATTTCATGTTCACGTATTGGAAGAGTAAACATCATGAAGATTTCAATCCTATCCAAACTGATTTCTAGATTCAATGCAATACCAATCAAAATTCCAACAGTCTACTTTACAGAAATAGAAAAAGAAATTACCAAATTTATTTGGAAAGGAAAGGTGTCACAAATAGCCAAAACATCCAAAAAAAGGATGTGGGGGAACTTTCACTTCCTGACCTTAAAGTGTATTATAAAGCTACAGTGGCCAAAAGAGCATGGTACTGGCATAAGGATAGACACATTGGCCAATAAATTTGAAATGAGTGTTCATAAATAAACCCTCATCTCTATGGCCAACTGATTTTTGATAAGTCTACCAATTCCACTTTTCTGGGACAGAACAGTCTTTTCAACAAATAGTACTGGGAGAAGTGGATATCCATAATTAAAAGAATGAAAGAGGACCCTTATCTCACACCCTATTCAAGAATCAACTTAAATGGATATAACACCTACATAAAAGCCAGGACCATAAAATGCCTAAAAGATAATGTAGGGAAATATCTACAAGACACTGTAGTAAGTGAGGGTCTCTCACACCTTACATTCAAAGTACAAGCAACAAAATGAAAAATAGATAAATGGGACCCCCCAAAAGTAAATATTTCTGCATCTCAAAGGACTTTGTAAAGAGAGTAAAAAGGCAGCCTACTCAATGGGAGAAAATACTTGGAAATGACACATCCAACAAGGGTCTAATATCCCTGATATAAAAAGAAATCCTACAATTCAATAATGAAAAGACAAATGACCTGATTTTTAAAATGTGCAAAAGACCTGAAGAGACATTTTTCTAAAGAAATATAAATGGTGAAAAAACACAGGAAAAAATGTTCAACATAATTGGTGATTAGGGAAATGCAAATCAAAACTACAATGAGATATCATTTCACACCTACTAGAATGACCACTATTAACAAAACAGTAAATTACAAATGTTGGAAAGAATGTGGAAGGATAAGAATGCTTATACACTATTTTTGGGAATATAGAATGGTACAGCCACTATGGAAGTCTGGTGGTTCTTAAGAAATTTGTATAGAGATATGTCAAGCGACACAGCAATACTACTACTATGTATATATACCTAGAAGAACTGAGGGCAGTGGCACAAAGAGACATATGCACACCAATGTTCATAATGATGTTATTCACAATTGTCCAAAGATGGAAATAACCCAGATGTCCATCAAATGACAAATGGATAAACAAACTGTGGTATAGACACATGATGGAATATTATACAGCTGTAAGAAGAATTGAAGTCATGAAACATATGACAATGTGGATCAACCTAAAGGACATTATGTTGAATGAAGCAAGCCAGGTACAAAAGGACAACTATTGTATGCTTTTGCTATTATGAAATAAATATAATGAGCAAATGAATGGAGTTAATAGCTAGAATGTAAATCACTAGAGAATAGAATGTAGTTAGAGAACGGAAAGCTGGTGTTTAGTCTGTGCAGAATTAAAAAAATTTTTTTGTGAATGTTTGGAAGTGAATAAAAATGGTGAAAGCACATCATAGGATTTGTAATTAGTAGCACTAACATATCAGTAGGATAGTGGATTATTTTTATTGTTTTATTTTTTTGGTAATTAAAATGCTCTAATATTGATGGAAATGATGAATGCACAATTCTGTGATTAAAACATATGTCATTGATTGTACACTTTAGGTAAATTGTATGGTTTATGAACAAAATTATAATAGGATGGGTTGGGAAAAACACACCAAATGTAAGCTATGGACTATAGTTATTAGTTATACTTTGATGATGATCTTTCATAATTTTCTACAAATGTTTCCCAACAAAGCAAGATACTGGTTGTGGGGTGAGGTATGGGAATTCTGTATGATATTATGCATGTACTTTTTCTATACACTTATTGTTCATGTATATACATTTCTGAGTGATATACTTCAAATATATATGTAAAAGCCCATGAACATACTGACTCTCTGAGCAAAAATAATCCAAACAATTTGGTACATATTCCAGGAGACCAAGCAATTGCCTGAGTTGAGCTAAATTGGAATCCAAATAAGCAGTCAGACAGGATTAAATTGAATCATTAAGCTTATATTATTTCAGGTCTTAGAAAAGGAGTGCCCAAACTAAGGAACTTTTATAAAATCAGCAAATAGTTCAAGACCCTGAAGAAAACCAGTCTGTCTATTTAGAGCAACTTCTCAAGGCCTATAGGCAGTACACTGTTTAAGACCCAGAGGAACCCACTAACCTGTACACTGTTGATTATACTTAATGTGTTCCTGATATAAGGAGAAAACTCCAGAAATTAGAAGGGAAATTGGACATGCCTATGCCACAATAAGTGGAGTTTGCCTTTAAGGTTTTTTACAACTCAGAGTTTACCCATAAGAAGCAGCAGAAGAAACATGCTGTCTACAAATTCAGCCTCATAGGATCAGTTGTCAGCAGGAATGTCAGAGGCCCACAGACCCTGAGAAGAGGTAAAGCTTTCATGGGAAGCTCAGTGAAGAGTAAGCATCACAGGCTCCTCCAGGAACATAATTCAGTTCTCAGCATTTCACTTACTGTAAAGAGGAGAGACACTAGAAGCAGGAATGCCTGAGTCTCCCTGGGAAGGGAGGGGCTAGGATATCCTTTCTAGCAGCCCACTCCCATAATTAGCAGGGGATAAAGATAGCAACATGAACTAATGAGGCCTGGGAGCACCTTCCACTGGTCAGGAAACCATCTTGATCACACACAATGAAATTCACCTCTCATTTCAAATGGGTAAGAAGTTAGTTGACTTTCTGATGGAAACTGGAACCACTTATTCAGTTTTAAACCAGAGGCTAACTAAAGAAACTAATGAATCAATCCTAATCATTGACATTTGAGGGACTAAAATGTTTAAATAATTTTCAGAATCACTGCAATGTCAGATGGAAGAGACTCATCTGATGCATTAGATTTCACTACATCCCTGATATCCCAATTCTCCTTCTCAGCCAACACTATCCAAATTGCAAGCATCACATTGATTTTCACCTAGTGAAGTGAGCATAGAGGTCCAAGCCAGACAGATCTGTGCCTTCCAAGCAGCCCTTTTGGATTTAGCTGGGGACACTGAGAAGTTTGAAGTACCCAAAGAGAGAAAATAACAGGTTCCACCTGAGGTATGGGTTACTGGGGGACCCCCAGAATGGACAGTCAAAGCACAGGAGATCAAGGTAAGACTGTGACCAAACATCACCCAAACACATAAATGGAAACTTAAATAGATTTCACTCAGACAGGAGATTAGAGCCAGCATCTCACCCTAATCAAAACATTTCTCAAGTGTGGATTAATTAGACCCTGTCAAACAGTCTTATTAGTGCTTAAACCAGGTACTCAGGGATGTAGATTTATACAAGATTTGAGAATTATTCATCAGAGAGTGGAGGATGTCTCCACTGTGTTGCCCAATCACTACACACTCATTGTTAATATTACTAACACATACACCTGATTCACAGTCCTGGACTTAAACGATGTTTCTTTTGCATCCTGCTAGAGAAGGAATCACAGAGACTCTTTGCCTTGGAATGGAAAGATCCCAACAATGGAATGAAGCAGCAGTATTTTTGGACTGTTCTGCCATGGGTTTAAGAATTCTCTGATCTTTTAGGGGTAAGCCCTATCCAGGGATCTGCAGGTGGTGCAACTCCAGGAAGGACTCTTCCTCAATATGTAGATGACATAGCAAAACACAACAGGCCTCAGATGAAAACACAGTAATAATTTTATAGAGATGAGCTGAGAAAGGATATAAGTATCAGAAAAGAAGATCCAAGTTACAGAAACTCATGTTAAATATTTCAGTTTTAAATTCTCTGAGGGGCAATGAGCCCTCCAGCCCAGTTAAAAGGAAGCCTTATATGGAATATCAAAGCCTAAGAACAAAAAGGAACTCTTAGGGTTTCTAGACATGGCTGGTTACTAAAAGCTGTGGATACCTAATTTTGGACTTATAGCTAAGCCACTACGTGAAGCCCTTAAAGGAAGTGAAAAAGAGGCCCTGATCTTTACATCATAATGTGCCCTTACTTTTAGAACTTTAAGCAAAAATTAATTACTGCCCCACCTCTAGGAGTCCCAGACTCCACAAAAGTTCCACGTTTTCTTACATGAATGGCAAGGCATCACCCTGAAAGTTTTTGCTCAACTGTTTGTAGGGTCACCCAACTGGTAGCATACCTTTAAAACAGCTAGACTCTGCATTAAGACTGACTTGCCTGTTTGCACATAGGCACAGCTGGAAAAAGACCTTGGATAAAAGGGGTAAAAGGTAAAGACAAATGAGTTCATATGGCTAAGAGACATCAAAGTGAGTCAGGAGGTCATCAGAGAGGTAATGCTTATGCACATTTCAGCAGGATCTCATAGACTGCAAAAGTAGACACTACACTAAACAGTGGGGCCCTTGAGGGCTCTGGAGACACCCAGGTCCTACAGTCATGGAAAATATCTCAAGAATTTGATGCCTTGCCAATGGGCCTTACTTTGGCATTTGTGCTCCCGAGTGTGACAAAGTTGGACTCAGATGTGACTTCTCTACACACACCTCTTCTGTCCCATTTATTTGAACCAATGGTTGGTGCTGGAGTTTGTAGGTACATGTCCAAGAGACTTTAATCTCTTGGCTGTCCATGTGCCAGCTGTGTCCTGAGCCTCAACAGAGTTGCTACACCTACACTCCAGTTCATTGGACTCATTCAGAAAAACTAACAAGATGGTGAGGATGGACAACCATCATACCAAAGAACTGAGAGACTCTGCAACTGCAAACAAGAAAGCCCCACCCATCAGCCATATGAGATCAAAGCCCCCTCTCAATTAGAGATGGAGTGGGCATTGCCATCCAAGAATCCTCAGGACTGGGGAATAAAATATGGACTGGAGTAGACTTGTTGGTATTCTACTGTGGAATTGTGATTCTAGCAATGGAAGAAATTATATCATTGATTTGAAGACAGTGGCCATTGGAGGTGCTGAAGTCAGGGAAAGGAAAAAAGAAGTGCAATATGGGGGCATTTTCAGGACTTGGAATTGACCTGAGTGACATTGTGGTGACAGATACAAACCATTGTATATCCTGCCATGGCTTGTGGAGTTGAGTGGCAGAGAGTGTAAACTACAATGTAGACTTGCTTGGTGGCAATGCTCCAAGATGTGTTCATCAATTGTGGTGAATGTACCATACTAATGAGTGAGGTGGTTAATGTGGGGAAGGGAGGGAGGTGTGGGGAATGGAGCATATGGGAATCCCTTACATTTTTTTGTGTGTAGCATTTTATGAAATCTAAGTATCATTTAAAAATAAATAAAAATATATATTTAAAAAATAAAAATAAAATAAGCAAGAGATTTGAATACACACTTCTCCTAAGAAGAAATATAAATGGCTAAAAAGCACATGAAAAGATGCTCAACATCACTAGCTATTAGGGAAATGCAAAATCAAACAACAATGAGATGTCACCTCACACCTACTAGACTGGTGGCTATTAAAAAAAAACAGAGAACTACAAGTGTTGGAGAGGATGTGGAGGAAAGGGAACACTCATACACTGCTAATGGGAATGTAGAATAGTGTAGCCATTGTGGAGGACAGCTTGGCAGTTCCTCAGGAACTAACTATAGAACTGCCATATGATCATGCAATCCCACGTCTGGGTATATACCCAGAATTGAATGCAGGGATATGAATAGGTATATGCACACCAATGTGTCATTATTGACTATTGCCAAAAGTTGGAAACAACTCAAATGTATATTGTGGTATATACATAAAATAGATTATTACTCAGCTGTATAAGGAATGCAGTATTAACACATGGGACAACATGGATGAATCTTGAAGACCTTATGTTTAGTGGCATAAGCCAGTCACCGAAGGACAAATATTACATGACCTCACTGGTATGACTGAAGCAAATTGAACAGACTTACAGAGCCAGAGTCTGGAAGATAGGTTAACAGGAGTCAGAAAGGGAGTAGAGTGTGGTGAGTTGAGGTTTAACATGGACAAGACCTATGATAAGGTGGAAGGGGGTGCCTGGGCAGTGGATGGGGGTGATAGTGCTGCAGTGATGTGATTGGGTTCAACACTGCTGGAATGTGAGGGGTAGTAGTTTGGGGGTATTGGATATCCATTGTAGTGGATAAAACTACAATGGTGGGAATGTTCTTTTGGCAAATATGGCAGGGAAGGGTTACTGGTGCATGATTTTTGGTGTGGGGGATATGCAAGATAAGGCACACCTGGGGCATGCTTTTATGAAATATGGAAGTGTTCACCTTGTCATAGTGTGTTACTTCAGTGGTTGGGGATTCACACAATAAACAGGAAAATATTAAACTCTTATCCTGGGATGTCCTTCTATGTTCTCAATTAGAAGGGTAAGAATCTCTCAAGAATGTGGGAAGTGCCTAATAAAAGAAAACAGACCAACTATGAACCTTATTCTTCAAAAATTGAAGCCTAGTGATTACCCTAGATTCTGAGGGGATGGAGAAGGAATAATAGCATAGATGGAACATAGGGTATTTTTAGCTCATTGGAATTGTTCTGCATGATCATGCAATGATGGACACAGGCAATTTTAAATATTGTCAAAACCTATAAAAGTATATGGTGCAAAATGTAAACCAAAATGTAAATCAGTGACCATAGTAGCAATGCTTCAATATTTTTACATCAATTATAACAAATGTACCATCCATATATAAAATGGTAATAATAGGCATAATTGGGAGAGGGGGAGGGGGCTGGGTATAGGGGAATCCTTTATATTTTCTATGTGAGTTTTCTGTAACCCAAAGTTTCTCTGAAGATAAGGCAAATAAAACATGACACTTGGAGAACATATGGAAGAAATTGACACTGTACATAAAAGAAAACAGATCTTATGGTGATGAAAGCCACACTGAAAAAGCTTTTATTTTTTTAATTTTTTTAATTTCAATTTTTGTATTTTATTTTTTATGTATTATTATTAATTTTTTATTTGCCCCAAGGTTCCTGGACCTCCTCTCGTACTTAAGGAGAGTACCACTTAGCCTCAAGCCTGTACTACCCAATCTTCAGCCTGCCTCAAGGAGTTTCCACCACCTCCCTTCTCTGAAGAAACCATCATCCAACATCCACCCTGTCTGGAGGAGCCTGACATCCATTCCATGCCTGAAGAGATTAATCCTGTCTCACCAGATGAAACTGCAAGAGAATGCCCTGAAGTAATTAGCTGGCAAAACACTCCTAAATTTTCTCCATACCCACACTTACCTCTCTTCTTCTCTTCCAGACCTATAATTAGACTATAATCACAACAAGCCCTAAAGGTGAAATGCAAAGTGTAACCCCTGTGGATGTACACTATACTCTAAAAGAACTGGAAGAATTTTCTGATTTATATAGGCAGAAATCAGGGGAATATGTGTGGGAATGAATATTAAGGGTTTGGGTTAATGGTGGAAGGAATATAAAGTTGAATCAGGCTGAATTTTTTATATGGACCCACTTAGCAGATATTCTGGATTCAATGATGTAGTTCAAAGTGTTAGAAAGAGCTCTATGAGTTTGTGCAGGTGGCTGGCTGAAACATGCAACAAAAGATGACTTACAATGCCTGAGGTCAAGATGCCCAATTTACCCTAGTATACTATAGATGATGGGGTCCAAAGGTTTAGGGAGATTGGAATGCTAGAATGGACTCGCCATTTAAGATCTGCCCACCCACCCCAGGAATATCCAGAGGACACACCTTTAACCAGACTGTGGAAAGCTGCAGCACTGCAACCTCTTTCTTTGACATACCTGAAGGATAGTGGTGAGGTAAACTCGTCCTATTGGCAGAAATTTGAGCAGTGTACCCGGTTGTTCATTTTGCTTAGAAGGAGAAATGGCTAGAGGTGCATTTGCATAGTGATTCATTGGCTGTTGCCAATGGTTTGGCAGGATGGTCAGGAGCTTGGGAGGAACATAATTGGAAAATTGGTGAAAAAGAGGCCTGGGGAAGAGGTATGTGGGTAGACTTTTCTGAAGGGGCAAAAAACCATGAAAGTATTTGTGTCCCATCTGCATGTTCGCCAGAGGGTGACTTCAGTAGAGGAAGATTTTAATAATCAAGTGGATAAGATGACCCACTCTGTGGCTAACACTTGGCCTTTTTCCTCAGCCATTCCTTTCATTTTCATTTGGACTCATGAACAAACTTGCCATGGTGGTAGGGATGGAGTTTATGCCTGTGCTCAACAACATGGACTTCTCTTCACCAAGGCTGACTTGGCTAAAGTCACTGCTGAATAATCAATCTGCCAGCAGCAGTGACACACATTCCATCACAATATGACACGATTCCCCAAGGTGTTCAGTCTGTTACCTGGTGGCAGGTTGATTACATTTGCCCACTTATATCATGAAAGGGGAAGCAATTTGTTCTACCTGGAATTGTCACATCCTCCAGATATGGGTTTGCCTTCCCTGCCTACAAAGTTTCTTCCAAACTACCATCTGTGGACTTACCAAATATCTTATTCACCTCTATGGTATTCATCACAACATTGCTTCTGTCAATAGGCCCACTTCACAGTAAATGATGTGCAGGAATTGGCACATGCCCATGGAATTCTTTGGTCTTACCATGTTCCCCATCATCCTGAAGCAGCTGGATTGATAGAATGGCCTTTTGAAGACCCAATTATTGTGCCAACTAGATGACTGTACCTTGTAGGGCTCAGGCAATGTTCTCCAGGAGGCTGTGTATGCTCCAAATCAGCATCCCCACTATGGTGCTGTTTCTCCCATAACCAGGATTCACTGGTCCAAGAATTGAGAAGAGGAAATGGGAGTGGCACCACTCATTCTTAAGCCTGGTGATCAACTTGGAAAAATTTTGTGACTTGTCCTTTCATCCTTAAGGTATACTGGTCTACAGGTCTTAGGTCCAAAAGGAGGAGTACTTACACCAGGGAACACAACAATGATTCCATTGATCATGGAGTTAAGACTACCACCTGACCACTTTGGGGTCCTCATGCTTCTCAAGCAACAGGCAAAGAAGTGATTTACTGTACTGGATGGAGGGGATTGATCATACACAATGGAGGTAAAGAAGAGTTTGCCTGGAATGCAGGAGATCCCCTAAGGCGTCTCTTAGTACTACCATGCCTTGTGATTAAAGTCAAAGGAAAATTGCAAAAACCAAATCCAGACAGGACTAATAATGGCCCAGAATCTTCAGAAATGAAAGCTTGGGTCACACCTTTCAGGCAAAAAACCACTGCCAACTGAAGTGCTTTCTGTGGGTAAAGGGTACATGGAATGGGTAGTGGAAGAAAGTAGTGGTAAGTAAGAACTTTGACCATGTGACCAGTAATAGGAAATGAGAACTGTCATGGTATGGCTAATGTGTCAACTCAGCCAGTTAATGGTTCCCACGTGTTTGGTCAAGCAAGTAATGAACTAATTGCAATACAAGGGTATTTCATGGATTTTAATAATCACTGAGTTGATTGCATAGATGTCTGGTTACATCTACACTCAACTGGGGAGATTGCTGAGGTTTGTGCTGATTGTAGATACTATGAAGCAGAACACAAAATGTAGCCCCCAACTGCTGGGTGGTACTACAAGGAGGAAAGGATGGAGGGGTTTCTGTGCCAAGTTGCAGTCATTAAAGGGTCTGTCCTGAAGATTGCTGGAAATGTGAAGTTGAAGGAAGCAGGGGCATGATATATTTCATCCTGTGAATTCTTGAAAATTGCTTCTGCAGATGACAAAGTCATGTCCAGTTGGAGGATGAGGAAATAAAGTCATCATTGGTCTGGTCCTCTGTTTCAGGGTCATGACTGTATGTGGGAGCATGTGTGCCTTCTGGGGCACCAATTTTTAGGCATGCAAGGACTTGCCTGATGTACATATGTCGGGGCATGGGAGCCCACTCCTGTGCATCCATGCATATATATGCATTGTGATACTGGTTGTGGTGTTGGGAAAGCCTGTGGATGGACGTGGCCTGGACTCAGGTGATGGAAGATGGATTCAAAGTCACAGACCAGGGACATGGAAGGTAGGAACCTGAAGGTGTGTAGACATGCCAATTGAACCTCTCCTGACCCTGAGTCTTCTCCAGGTAGGACAAGCCACTCTGTCCAACTTACAAAACCTAATGGATGGGACAGTAATGTGTTCCTGGGGTCTCTGAGCAGCAGTGCCCTTTTAATACCATTTCTAGCTGCACCCTTCTCAATAGGGGCTTCCCACCACGGGAGAGACCAAAGAGAAGAAGACACTACAGATTGTCATCAGAGAGCCTTCCAAAGAGAAAGATACCCTTATTCTGAAAGGATAAATGTCAAGTGACCCAGCCCTGTGCTCCCTGAGGGTCACAGATGTCCCTTGGACAGAACTAAGGACAGACAGGGCCCTGGACTCAGGTTTGACCAAGGGATGGTCAGCAGGTTGGGTGAGGCAGGCACTTGGGTTAGGGAGGTTGCATTACCTTGGGACTGTGAATGTTGGGGTGGGTGAAAGGGACAATTGTCCAGGGAATTAGCTTCTATCCACTTCTGGAAAAATCAGGGTTGAGAGTTTCTCTCACCTTCTGGTCCGTGGGTGCTTTCACAATGATGCAGCTCAAGTCCATCACCCAACACTCACCTACCAATATGGATTAAACCCTACCATATGCTAGACATTCTAGAAGCCTCCTTGAGATGAGCCAGTGATACAGTAGAGGTGATAAAGAGTCACAAGTGGGAGTATAACAAATACACAATGTCTGAGCATGTGATGAAAGGGAGGGAGAGTCTCCCTGATCTCCTGAGGAGAGGGCTCAGGAGGCACCACATCAGAATCCCTAAAATAGGTGGGGTACTCTGGGGAGTTCATACAAGGGGTGGCAGGAGTCCTGGTTAGAGTACAGACTCAGGAGCCAGATTCCAGGGCCCCAGTCCTACACTTGCCACCTTCTGAGTGAACGTCCTTTTGCAAA
>JAKSZT010053875.1:1435452-1481288 GCA_026826555.1 Tolypeutes matacus
CAATGGCCACTCACCTTTGCTGACAACCTCTTTGGCAAAATGTGCAGAGATCACTGATCCCCAGGTCAGGGGGAAAGGCAGATGGGGCCAGCTAATATTTTATATATGCAATTATCAGGGTTTATGTGTATTCCAGGAAAGGTGTTAAGGTATCAATACCTACAGTGGAGAAATTTTAGCACAAAGAAGCTACCACTAGGCACCTCTGTTGGATAAGAATTATTCCAATAGTCACATCTCCTGGGGCAGAGGATTGGAGTTTGATATGCAGGAGGAGGATGTGAGGGCTCTTCAGGGAAGGGGCTGGGTGGCCCCCTGTAGGGTGGCTGCCCAGGGCTGATCTGTGACTGATGTGAGACCCTCTCAGATCCTGCCAAAAGCTCACCTGGACCCTAGCTTTGCTGTTAATAGGAGCCTTGGTTGAGCAAAGACTCCTTGGTAACTTGCAGAGAGGGTTTTCCCAGTAAAAAAATGTTCCATGACTCTGAGTCAAAGGGGCCTTCCCAGGGCTGTGGATGCACTCCATGTCTCTTCTATCTGAATGGTCAAAGAAATTCTCTCCCCATTGCATCCTCTCCATCATTTTAAGTAAAAAACAAAACAAAACAAAAAAAACCCTTATGAATTCTTTGCCTGTGTGTATCTGCCTTGGGTATCAGCCAGCTCTAAACAGGCCTATCTCCCTCCCTTTAAAATGTAAATAGTGGAGGTGCTCTCAGTCTCTTGCATTATTAGTCTATTACCTCTCTCTTTTTTCTAGGGTGATAGGGCCTGACCCCATATTATTCTCTCCAACAGTCTGGCCCCTTCTGCTTGTCTTCTTGAACAAAGTCTTTAAGGATATTTGGTATCTTGGATAAAGTAAAATTTTGAGTTTTAGTTTCCACTTTGGGCTCCCCTTTGGGGCCATGCTGGACTTTCCAAGTGGTTACAGAAAATCGGTGGCTCCTGTGGACCAGACCCAGAGGTAACTCTCTCTATGATGGGGACTTATAATGCATGTTTTTTCAGTTTTGAAAGAAACTGCAATTTTTCTCAAAGTGGTTGTACAATTTTACATTCCCACCAGATTGTGTGAGAGTTCCAGTTCCTTCATATCCTGGCCTAAACTTGGTATGCTCAGTCTTCTTAAATTTTAGCTACTGGAGTTGATGGGTTGTGAATTTAATTTGCAGTTTCCTAAAGACTAAAGATTTTGTGCATCTTTTTTAGGTGACTGATATCAATACATTGCCTTTTTGTTAAAGTGATTGAATATTTTACCTATTATTTTGATTTTTTTTAGTTCTGTGAGGTCTTATATTTTGGATACAAGTCATTTAAAAGATATATGATTTTCAAAACTTTTCTCTGAGCCTGTGGCCTCTTTTCTAATTCTCTTCATGATGTCTTTTGAATAACAAGTTCTTCATTTTGATGAAGTCCAGTTTTATTTATTTAGAAATTGTGGTTTTGCTGCCATGGCTAAGAAATCTTTGCCTAAGTCAAAAACATGAATGCTTTTTTCATAAGTTTTGTTATGGAAATTTTGGAATTATCAGTATGTGTTTGCTTGCACACTATTTATTGGAAAGCCCATACTTTCTCCAGTGAATTGTCATAGCATATCTGCTGAAAATCTATTAATCATATGTTTGGGCTCTTTCTGGTCTCCGTTTTGTGATTCACAGATTGACTTGGCTATTTACTTGCCAAAGCCTCATGATTTTGAGTACTGGAATTTTAAATTCTGTTGTGATATCAAGTGGTTTAGATCTTCTAAATCTATTCTGTTATTTCAGTTTTTTGGCTGTTCTAAGTTATTTTAATTTCTATATGAATTTGCTCCTTAGTTTCAGAAAAATCTTCTGGGATCTTGGGATTATGTTGTATCTATAAATCAATTTGGGTAGAACTGACACCTTATTAGTACTGTGTTTTGGAGTCCATTTACACAGGCTCCCTCTCCATTTATTTACTTTGCTTTCTATTAGAAAGGTTATTAAAATAAGTGATCAGTTTACTGATCTTATTCATCTTTCAGATTCATAGAAGTATTTATTTTATATTTTTGATGCTATCATAAGTAGTATTTTTATATCATTTCATTGAAATATATTGCAATGCAATTTATTGTTTTTTATTTTGGAATAATTATTGATTCACGGGTGTTTGCAAAGATGTCCAATATACCCTTTACCCTGTTTTCTCTAATAGTAACTTCAGATATGACTATAGTCCAATATCAAAGCAAGAAAATTGAAATTGGAACAATATGCACACAGTTCTTTTTTATTTTCCATTTTTTTCACAGGTGTCAGTATGTCTAACCACTATGTCATCCAGGTACAGAATTATTCAGTCCTTGAATCATACCCACTTCCCGTAGATCTCCTCACTAAGCTTCATCATTCCTAACCCCTGGCAAAAACTAATTTGCTGTCCATTTCTATAATTTTGTCATCTAGAGAATGTTATATAAATGGAATCATCCAATATGTGACTTTTTAAGGTTGGCTTTTTCACTTGGCATAGCATCCTGAGTTCCATCCATGGTGTTGTGTGTATCAATAGTTTATGGCTTTTTTTGCTGCCTCATATTTCATGGTAGGGAAGGACCACAATTTGTTTAAAAGCTTAACTATTAAAGGATATTTGGGTTGTTTCCACTTGGGGTTTATTACAAATAAAACTGATATGAATATTCATGTTTTTGTGTGGACATACATTTTGATTTCAGGTATAAATAACCAGGAGGGAAATTGTTGCATCTTATGGTAGTTGCATTTTTAGTATAGTTTTTGGGGGGTTTTGTTTTATTTTCTATTTAAGAAACTATTTTCCAATGTGGCTATCCCATTTACATTCCCACCAATGTAGAAGGGATCCTATCAGAGCATCTCCTAAGGCATTTGGTATTGTCAATATTCATTATTTTATCTGTTCTAATAGGTATGTGGTGACATCCAATTGTGGTTTGACTTTGCACTTCCCTAATGGCCAATAGCCTACTGCCTAATAAAAGATGGCTATTTCCCCACCCAGGAACTCATAGCCTAACCCAAGATAGGTCCAAGCCCAGAGGACTGAATTGAATGCCATTTTTGAACTTTGGGGTCCTGTACTTTTTACAGGATTCAGCTCCTCATCCAGGCAGAATGTCTTGTGTACATTTTTTAAACATGTTTCCCAAGTTCTGATGTAAAATGAAAACAATTTCCATCTGCAAGAATTTTCTGGTTAGGCCTGAATGGAGTTTTGTAATTAGAGGTGTTTCTGACCTCAGTGGAGCCTGGTCTTTGCTTTTCATCCATTGAATTTTGCTGTCACACACACACACATGCCTGCACACACACACATATGCATGTAGAGGGAAATACTTAAAGACAAAATAAGACTAAAGCACTTTGGCAACTTTGCAAATCATGCTTCTGCTATTATATCAAGGTAGGATAATTTAAGATAAAATGAGAGGAGTAAACTTATTTCTGTGATCCATTTTATTTGCCACCACTGTATTTACATACATGCATTGATTGATAAATGATAAAACATGGTACAGGGAGAAAATCCAGTGGGCATCAGAGGATGTTCTCCAGAGGGCAGCCAACATAGAGGTTGCTGTGGAGGCTGCAAGTCCAGGGATTGCACTTGCTTCCAAACACAGATTCTCTGCTTTAATCAGCTTTACATAGGGAATTTCATTTGTCTAAGGAGCACCTATCTTTTCTTTTAATTAGGAAGTTTAAAGCCAATGACTCATCTTTCTTAATTTTTTTTATTTTTAAAAGATACATAGATTACATAATTGATACATATAAAATGTAAGGTATTCCCATATGCCCCACTCCCTAACCCTCATACATTTTCCCACATTATCAACATCCATCATTAGTTTGGCACATTTGTTACAACTGATGTAAACATGTTGGAACATTACCATGAAGTGTACATTATATTTAAACTATCTCCTGCACAATTTTGTAAGTTATGACAAGATATATAATGGCTTATATCTGTCATTTTAACATCATTCAGAACAATTCCAATGTCTCCAAAATGCCCTCATATTACACCTATTTTTCCCTTTCCCTCAATTCAGAATATCTGGTGGCCACTGTCTCCACATCAATGACATAAGTTCTTCCATTGCTAGAATAACAATAAGACTATAGTAGAATAACAGCAAGTCTACTCTAGTCCGTTGTTCCTGAGGATTCTGGGATGGTGATGAACTCTCCAACTTTAATTGGGAGGGGGCTTAGATCCCATGGGGTAGATGGATGGGACTATCTTGCTTGCAATTGTAGACTCTCTCTGTTCCTTGGTATGGTGGTTGTCCATCATCATTTCCTTGTTAGTTTTTCTGGTTGAGTCCAATGGACTGGAGAGTAGATATTGGAACTCTGCTGAGATTCAGGGCCTGACTGTCACATGGAAAGTCCAAAAATGACTCATTTTTTTTCCTTTCTTGCAGACAAAGAAACACACAGAGAATTTCAGTAATTACCCCCATGCCAAAGTGCTCAACATGAGGCAGAACTGGGCCTATGGAATGGCTCCTGCATTCTCCTACTCTTCTTAGACTTAAAATATGGTTTGTGTGTGTGTGTGTGTGTGTGTGTGTATGAACAAGATTTCAGGGGGAATATTGATACAAGAAAAAAGTTTCATTTTAAACTATGCTTATATGGCAGCATATAAGCAAGGGTCCTTGCTCCAAAAGGTATTAGGAAAGCACATGAAATGTTTTTGAAAACTGAGAAATGAAATCATGCACATTGCTAGCTTTATATTAATTTCCTTCAGATTTTTGCAGAATGTGAATGTGTGGATGTAATGCTAAGAATAAGTGAGCCAGTCCTTCTAAGTACTGGATTCTATGGGGAGATGAGCTGTATCTTTTCATCTACAGAATTGTCTCCTCTATAATGCCAGCTTCATCACAATTACTGAACACAGCACATTGTCTACAAGCAATTTGCTGAAAATAAATTTATAAAAATTAAATTTCCCAAATACAGCAAGCTTTCACATTCACCAACATCACTGATAACACTTATTTTTTTGTAAATCATCAGTGAATTTTGAGGCAATTCATATTTGATGAAATATGCTATTAAGGACAGCTGGAAGTTTTAATTGAGTAGTTTCAATTTTCTTAAATGGGAACATTAAAATCATTGCTATTTGTTGACTCTTAGACTGGTTCAGTGCTCTAATGAATATAATATTAATATTTATCTAGAAGTGCATACTTTGTTGCCTGTGTCACAAATTTAATTAGACACTAAGGTAAGGAATGATATAAAAATCACAAAAGAAACCTCATGAACAGAAACAAAATAAAAATCAAATTAATACAATCTGACAGATTATCTGATTAGAAAACCTTGCTAAGATCATACTTCCTGATATCTGAGAGAAACCTGATTTCTCCCCATTCTGGAGAAATGTATATGATAGTTTCTAGCAGTTAATGAAGCCAAGAGACTCTGATCAGAGACACTTAGGGATTCTTCAAAGAATATGGATTGAAGGAAAAAGGAGCAGTCTTAATAGGGACATGCAGTGAAAAGTGTATAAAGTCAAAATTAAAATTGGCTCCTGCCTCTCCATTCTAATTTCTATGAGAAGATCACTGACAAATGTTTTCTCATGTGCCAACTTACTGAAATGTTCTAAGTAATTAATATCTGTGCTTGTGGTATCTCTATATATAGATATATTGATCTATACAGGAGCTTGGTCCCCAGGCTTCTTCCATATCTCAATTTTCAAGAGAACAAACATATAATGGACAAATTCACCATCTATTATAATAACTGCATGTCTTTTTTATACATTTGTATTGTTTGTAACATTGGCTGTGTACAATTACTCATCTTCCCCATCATAGTTTTTGGAATAAGCAGTTCACTTTGGTGATTCTTCCCCTCCATGTGGTGTCCACTGGTGATGTTTGATGCACTTCATTTCATTTCAGGTCAGGTTTCATAAGCCCTGATGGCTTTACTTACAGGTCTGATGCCTTAGAAGGAATGACTGGAATGCTGGGTTCCTTTGGGGCCATCAACTACGCACCCACCTATGATCCCAGGTGCAGGGTGGTCAGTCTTTTATATGGTAGCTAATGTATCCCATAGTGGGCAAAGACCAAAAGTAGGCAACACTAGGCATTACTGTTTGATAAGAATTGTTCCAATAAGCACAATCCCAGGCAGGCAGGAGACTAGGACTTTGATATCCGTGGGATTCCCCAGGATAGGGGTTGTGTGGTCCCCTTTAGGGTGGCTACTTGGCCTGACAAGCCACAATCTGTGACTGACATAAGAACTCCTCAGGTTCTGCCAATAGTTCCACCTGGTCCCTAGCCTTGCTGTGAGTAGGGGCCTTAGTTAAGGGGTAGGATTTCCTGTAAAATAAATTCCTTGACTGTGTCAATGGGGTGCTCCCTGGGGAGAAACTCTGGTCTAGTTTATCTGAAAACCCAAAGAAATGTTCTCCCAGTTACATCTTCTTATCTTTTTAAATAAATTTGGGCCTCATGAATTATTGCCAGGTGGCATCTGCCTTGGAGGTTAGGCCAGCTGTGGATTGATGTGTCCCTTTCCTTTTTTTATGTAAATAGAGGAGGGCTTTGATGATTTCCTGTTACTATTTGTCTCTTTTTTCCCCCTGGAATGAGAAGGGCTGCTCAGGCCCGCACATTACTCTGCAATCTTTTCTCCTGTCTTTTTTTCCCACCTATTGATTATTGTAATTTTTTCCACTTTTTGGTGACCAAGAACAAATCTGTTTCAATATTTGCATTCAGGACTTTGTGTGAAAATACTTTCAATTCACTTGAGTAAGTAGGTAGAAGTGAGGTTACAGGGTCATTTGGTAAGTTTATAAGAAACTGACACTGTCTTCCAGTGAGACTGTATTTTGTTTTGCATTCATGTGAGTATTGTTCTGTATTCTTGCCACAATTTGATATTCTCTTTTTTTAAACTAGTCTCATAAGTGTGTAATGGTATTTCACCACCTCCCACTGCTTCCCTAAGGCCAGAATAATACCTATTTTCCCACCTTTCTTTTCCCAGACACTGTACATTGCTTGAAGCAGTGGAATTACTTAATAATAAAAGTCTGGATTGTGTATAGTCCTATGTAGCACATAGACATTCAGATTTCCAAGATTTTCTATTAAGTTCTTGTCATGTTTCCCAGTATCCCAAAAATATAATTGTAAAATGCCAGTCTCTCGTTCTGGTTGCCTCCTGTTTATTTTATTTTATTCACTGTCTTAGGTAAAGCTGAAAGAATATTGTAGCAGGGAACTAACCTCTTCAATGTTGAGAAACATGTTCAATTCTATGGGAGTTATAGAACTCTGGGATTCTGATTGGTGGGATAAATGGAAGCAGGAAACAGATTGTTTCCATGCATTTCAAAGTGCTCATTTCCCTGAAATAAAACCTCTGGTATTCTCTTTGGTGAATTCCTGTGAGGTTTTTCTCTGGTTCTTTTAAAACATGTGGTAAATAAAAATTATACCTATCCATTCTTCCCATATTCTAGCACATTTTCAATTGATTGTTTTTTTTTCCAGATATTGAGTTTTCTCATTTTGTGTGAAATGCTTCATCCCTGAAGGACTAAAGTTGGCCTCAGGGCAGAGTGACCCACAGGGCAGAGGGACATAATATCATCAGTTTACCTCAGATGGAAAATGCTCATGCAGGATCCCAGGCAGTTGGGGCACATGCTCTTCTGGTGTGATGGTGCAGGGAGGTCCTTTCCTGAATTATATCATGTACAACACAGTCCATCATTGTTTCAGCCTGTTGTACCAAGAATCCCCAAACCCTGTATTCAAACAGAAAATGTTCTCCGTTTATCTGCCTCACTATTGACTACATTCAGAATGCATTTCTTTTTTTCTTTTATTTTTTTTTTAACTAAGTAGAGCTTTAATTCTCTCCCCAACTGCTTTATTTAAGTGATGTCAAAGAAGTCTTAGAAGGGTAGAAATGTTCCCCAAGTGTTGCCACATACAGGTCAGAAGAGAAGAATGGGTCAATCATAAACTTTCCTAGCCTGGGGAGGGGAAGGGAGTCAAATGAGGTGTCCTGGAAGGAAGGGGCAAAGTGAACAGCCTCTGGCACCAGCCTTAGGGTGACAGATCTTCCCCCACTGTCTCCTCACCTTGGTCTTGGGATCCCACCCTCTGTGGGCCCTGTGGGCCTCCTGTACCCTGGATTGCAGTTCCTGCTACAGGCAGATTTCCAAATGTTTATTGGTTCCTGCATGTTTCTTTCTCTTCATATTCTTAATTCATTCTCTGTTGGGTCATTTGTGATTTTCATATTGAGTTTAGGTATTTTGTAAATTAATCTTTATTGGTTCATTTGTTATGATATTTTCTCCCAGTCTGGTATTGCCCTTTATTTTCCAGTTGTTGCTGGGGTACAGCAATAATGTTGATATTATTTGTCAAGTCTGTACCCAGAGACTTGCTGTGTTCTCTTACTGATTGTGGTGGATTTTCTATTCATGTAATAACAGCATCCATGACTATCTAACATTTTCATTTCATTCTAGTTGCCTTCTTGCCCTGACTGGTCTTCCACTTCAAGGTAGAATAGAAGTGATGAGAGCAGAATTCTTTGGTTCTGATTCCAGGGAAAAAGTTGATCTCCCCAAAATCCTATGTTAAGTATGGTTGTTATCATAGGTTCGTATTTGACAGGCTTAATGTGTTTAAGGAATTTCCCTTCTACTCTTGTGCTAAGAAGTTTTTTTTTTTTTTACTTTTTTAAACTTCATATGATTAACTATTATATTTATTTTAGGAAAGATTTAGATTTCGGAAGTTACATTGAAAGTATGGGGGATTTCCATATAGCCCAACCCCTCCTCCTGACTTTTTACTTTTTATTTTCCATTTCCAAACCGTACCAATCAATCAAAATAGAAATTGTGTACAAATTAAACATTAGCTCCCTATTCCCTGATACAATCAATATATCCCCAGGTAGCCTATATTCTAGATTTTATCCTATAAATTTATATTTTATATTTAGTTCAAATATTGAAGTCATTCAATATTTGTCTTTTTGTGCCTAGCTTATTTTGTTCAGCATAATGTCGTCAAGATTCATCCATGTTGTCTCTCACATCAGGACTTCTTCCTTTTTATACCTGAATAGTATTCCACCCTCCCCATCACCCTCAGCCCACCTCTTGCCCAGGGTAATGGGGTATTTGGGGTCTCGCCCCAGGACTGTGATTGGTTTAACTTTTGCAACCTGCCTGTCATTTTTTTAGTGGATGACTAAATAATTTTATTTTTGTAAAATTAAAATTAGTTGGCAAGCATTTATATAACTACAGTTCCAAAGCAGCACAATGCAAATAAATAAATTATTGAAGTTTTAAAGGAAAAGGATTACAGCCAAATGATGTCTAAATAAGTTTGGAACAAATTTGGTTTTTACCACAGCAGTTCCATTTTCTTTTTCTAAATGTCTTAGCACAATTCTGTAAAATAAATTTCTAACAGTAAAGAGATATTAGTTTCAATGACCATAATATATGGATGCAGAATTAAAGCAGCAAGGTCAATACTCACCCACAAACACACATAAGAAATATAAGAATGGCGTTATCAGAGGTCACTAGTGAACACTTTTTAAACTGCTTCCTTTTGGAGATAGTGGGATGGAAACAAACATTCTGAATATGAAGGAAGCAAGAAATACACATTTACTAGAATTTCTTTTGCTTTATGTGCAGTTGGGGAAGTTCAACTAATCTTTAAAGGGGATCAGGGGAGGAGGAGGCAGACGCTACTCATTTCCTTGATTTCATTTGTTTCACTTTGGTAAGCTTACAACTGTGGGATAATTTAATATAATAGAATGCATTAGTAATCTGAGTCTAAAAAAAGTGTGTAGTAAAACTAGGTGTTTAAAAAACTCCTCAAGCTAAAGAGTTACTATTATATGGTTACTATCAGGGTAACCATAGTCAGAAGTTGTTTAATAGATTAGATTTTGTTAGAAGGGCAATTATAAAAGGATGAGGAGAAAATGAAAACACTGAGAAACATGACAAACCCTTGTTATTCCAAACACAACATTGTAGATCTCCTCCCATCCAAGATACTTTTATACATTGTGCTTTCCAGCTGCCACTGTTAAGCCAGAGATCCATTGCCTTAATATCCTCATAAATTCCCTCTCCACCCACTCCCATAAAATTTAGCTTGGAAAGAAGAATGTATTGAGGGTTTTATCTCAGTGATTTATGCCACAAATTTCCTCAAATTTTTATTCCCACCAACCTGAAGTTAAAAATGCAATTAAACACTGAAATAAACCAATTTTCTTGATTTTATAGCCACATCTGAAGAAAATATATTTTAAAAATAATGTATAGATTACTAAATTTCATAAGGACTTAAAATATTCAAATATCTTACTGTAGCCTAAAATAACATCTCTCTGTAAACTAACTGGCATTGGTCAGAAAAAGTAACACTACAGCAACTTTATACTTTTACCTTTTTGGTTTTCCTGTGTAGGTAACCTAGTTTCTAGGTCACTAAGCTGAACCTCCCAACAGTAAGCCAAACAAATAATTTATTCTTTAAAAAGGCCAACTTCAGTTTAGAGTATATACATTTTATATTACATCTTATAACACTAATAACAAAAGCATATTTTTTCCAAATAATGTAACACAATCAAAACTGTTAAACATTAACACACAAACAGATTTTAAAAATTAGTTAAGAAATTCACTTGCAAACATTGGCTGACAATCCTTAATAGTGTAAACACCAATGTAAAGAATATAGAAACAAAAAGGAAAACACTTTTGAAAAAATTTCAGTGGCAAAGTATATGGTAAAATGAAAAACCAAGAAATGTTAATATCTGTTAAGTTGCCAACAATAAAATAGATTTTATTTGACATGTACTTTATATTTTTTAAAAATGTACAGACCACAGATACAGATGCATCAAAAAAATCTCCTTTTCTTGTTTTAGGACACCTCTTGCCACTGATGTCACAGATATGACAGTCTTGTGAATCCCAGATTTAGAAAGAGAGGCATGTGGGCCACTGTAATGCAGTCAGTGAACAGAAAGGCCCATTTTCCATTAGAAATTTTTAAAATCTCTCAAAATATTCAAATGCTCAGATGGATAAACAATTCTTCATCCAATATCCTCATATATAGAAAACTGTACTTGCTTTAAAAATATACTTTCTTCAGCTTTCTCATATATATTTATACATATATATATTTTTTTTTTCCACTCTTTCAAAATAGAACTCTTGATATTTTTACCCTAAGTATTGTTACATGTATGTACATTTTAATTGCACATTTTAGGAAAACACTAAACCCATGGTATTTCAAATTTCCATAACTAGAAAATTGTGTATTTATAATATACAAAGCCCACATCAAAATTCACTTTTCACTGGGAGAAATAAGTTAAAAAGACAAGTGGATTTACACAAATTAAGAAAAAAAATAACCCAGATAAGTTTCTGTGTGGTTCTTGGTCTGTACCAAGCATATTTGATCTTATTCTCCTAGAGTTTTCATATTCTGAGTATTTTTTAAACATTTTCAATTGAGGTTTTAGGATCCCCACATCTATTTTTCATTCTACATCATCTACCACCAAGCTCTGAGCTTGAAGGATTGTCAGGAGCTTAGTTACATTTGGAACATTGGTGGTGGAAGAGTTTGTGGTAAAACTTGCCATCACAGGTTTTGCTGGTCACACAGGGCAGTGGCATTGGTCAAATGCTCTACAGCCTTCTCCTATTTACCTGGGGCTAGGAACCCCTTTGCTGAGCTGTATTTCTTCAAGGAAGTATTTCTGAACTGCTTCAGTATGTTTCTCATTGGATAACTTGGAAAGCCCAGCTCTCTGCTTGGCAAGTTTCAGTTTTCTTTCTTGGCTTTCACAGCTGTTTTTGAAAATAGGTTCTCTCTGTCTCTTGTGATTGAATTAAATACAGTACCCTACACAGAAGGCCACATGTACACTGGTGGTGAGTCCTCTTTTCCAACCCACCATTTTCCACTGGATGCCTAGTGTACAGGGCAGCATTGCTAGCAAAAGAGCCATTGGCCACCAATGCTCCAATTATGAAGTTGTTTTCAATTATTATTTTTTTAAATCTTTTGTACATGCATTAGGGAACCACAAAATTATGTGGCATCATGACAAATGGAAAAAGGTTAAAAGTGATGATAGAGATTTGGACATATATGAGTTCCCTCTCTTTTCACAGACTGCACAAGAGGTGTGGAAGTGAGCATTTGAGGAGGCCCTTCTTTTGGTAGTATCTATTTGCCTAGCATCTCAGACTGGTGAGGAAGTGGGAAGATGAATTAAACAAAATTAGCATTCAAATAGTCATGATAGCTGTATGATTTGGCTTTCTATTCCTTTTGAATATCTTCAAGTGAAATGTGAAATGAAGAAAATAATTTATCTTTTGTTCACTTAAGGAGAAAATTCAAAAGTCTGTGGCTTCCTAACATGGCCACTGGCCACTGAAAATGTTTATTTCATCTGAAGGATACATATCTATTGGGAACCACAGCATACAGCAGTCCTTGGATCTGGAACAGGACAGGATCACTCTCAAAAATAGTACATACATCAGAAAGCAAACATGGTCATCTGGAGTGTTAGGAGGAGAGGGGGCTGGGACTTGCACAGGATGAGATTGGGAATGGCTGATGGCAGGCCATGGGTCAGACCAGACTTAACCTGGTTCCCACTCCCTCTTTAGGAACTATCCCTCTTCACATCAGGTGGTCTTTGTAAATCATGCCTCTGTGAGCATGGATGGAACTCCATGCTTAGCTTCTAAAAGAACCCAAAAACTGTTGTCCACATTGGTGGCCAGAGTCCTTTGCCATTTTACCATCCCACCAGCAGAGAATGAGCATTCCTCTGCCTTTCTCCACGTCTTCTCCACACTTATCCTGGTATGTGGAAAGCCTGTGCTTCCCCCATAGGAGGTCCTAGGTTCAATAGCTCACCCTGTAATCTAAAAAAAAACAAACCCAAAAAACAATTCAAAGCCACTTACCTGGCTGTTCCAGTAACAGAAATTCCTCTATTGTTTTATTATTTCCATGAATACAATACACCAATTTGTTATTTCATTTATATACCAAGCCCTCCTAAATGGATTTCCTGTTCACAGAAATCCTCTAAATAAAATACTACGAGGAGGTAAAAGCATCTAAAAGTAGTTTGGGTTCCTACCTCCATCCTTATCATCAGGACTGACAGGATGCCTAGGCCCAACATGACCCTGTGGCCATCATGTGGCATTAATATGCATCTTTTGCCCAAAGGATCAGAGCTTGAAAAGTGGTGACTGGATATCTGTGGAGTCTGGGAGAAACCAGGACCCCATAGAGGACACAGGGAACTGTCAGCTTCCATAGGGAACTCAGAGGAGGAGACTGCTCAGGGGAGGGCTTGTGGGAAAAGACACATTATGAGCAGTATTGTGCTGACCACAGTAGCATTTGCTCTGAGCTCAAGGAGTGATGGATGGGCTAGGGACTAAAAGGGACAAGAGGAGTGGGAAATGAGTAATAAATTGTCATGTTTCCATAAAATTAAAAGCATGTACAATTGTTTCAAAGATCTGAGAACAGAGTGATACAGAAACCTGTTGTGGACCTTGAAGTTAATATGTATAGACATTTAAAAATGTAGACTCAATATTGGTATGAAAGTTTCTCTAAGTAAATATATCCACAGTTAGTTTGGCCCTCAATGCCCCTGAGGCCTATAGCCAGCCTTATTTAGGCAACTGTCTGATTGATGTAGGATGTAGGGGTGTGTCCTGAAGACCAGGGCAGAAAGTGTCACAAGAGACCCAGGTGGGGCTTTGCCCTGATTTAGGAGTCCCTGGGAGAGTTTACTTTAAAGAAATCTGTTTGCTTTAAAAAGAATCAGGAAGCCAATATAAATGGCATTACTTGGTCTACAATTGTCTCTTAATATCTACCTACCAAGAAATGAAAAGCCCTCCAGTGTGCCATCCTGTGCACCAGGCCTTGGGGGTGTGGCCCATGGAGGAGTCTGTTCCTGGAAAGAATCCCTCCACATTGAAAAGCCCTCATCCAACATAGGGACAGGGACAAATGCATTTGTGGGAGGGGCTTAGCATTGTTGTTGGTAATACTGATGAGTCATCTCAGACATAGTAGCTTTAAAACTCTCAAAGCTGGCTTCCCTAGCTGTCTCTCTTGAGAACATACCTAGCTGACTCTCTTGAGAACATACCTATGAAGAAATGAAGGTATTTTGAGATCTTTGGGGCACAGCCAAGCTCAAACAATTACATACCTAATTGTTTTAAAATTAGCTCAATAAGCATTTTTTAGCCATTTAGTATTAATGAGTTTTGCATACCCCAGGAGCCTGGCACAACATAGGTCCTCAATTTATAGGCTAGGCATGGATGCTCATAAGACCCCAAGCTACCCTGGACCTCCTTCCCTTTCTTCCCCTTCAGGAGACTCCTTCCCACATGTGACCTCCAGAAGTTTCTTGCATGGGACCCTGCCTACAGAGCAGTCAACACTAAACCCTCTATGACTAAATTGTTTGCTACTACCATCTAGTGGTCATTTCTTCTGGGTCAACTCCAAAATCCTCCATTTAAATTCTCTACAGTTGCTCATTCTGCTAAAGTGCTTCCTGTGGTCACTGAGCATGTGACTTGTGGTATTTCCTTTCTGACTCCAAAGGGGCTTTGCCTGGTGTTCCTCTGCTTTTTCTTTAGCTGCCCCAAGGGCAGAGAGGGTGGGTATGGGTGTGGAGCAGAGACCTGTGTCTTGGCCCCATATTCATAGAGGGGGTGGGTCCCAGTTGCAGAACATGTGATGGGGTGTCAAGAAGGAGGAGCAGTAGCTGGGAAGCATTCTAGCTGCAACCACACCCCTTTGTTCACATTTTATTACAGCTCTGGCTCCCAGGGCCAGTCTATGACTGTGGAACCAGGGACATCACAATCAGACATCTGTGATATAGCTCTGGTCCACTGCTCCTTGGGAGACTCCTGCCCCTCCCAGCTGCTTGGTTCCCTCTGTGGACAACCTGCCCTCTCAGAGCCCTGCCTCCCTCCTGCCCATGAAACCTCTGCCCTGTCCTTTCAGGAGATGTCCACAGAGATCTAGAACTTTCATCAGGCTAGAAGTTAAGTGTCTGCCTCCATGCCAGAGATTCTCAAATGGGTCTAGGAAAAGTGAGGAATGGAAATGCCCCAGACTGGATGGCTTCTCAGAGGCCCAACAATTTTTAACCTACTGCCTGAGGGTGGGGAAGTTGGAAGAAGCCTTTGAGGGGAGAGGAGCCTGTGGTTATATCCCTGCTTCATCTACACTGAAGCTTCTAGCTTTCAGAATGTCTGCACTTGAAAGAAGTGAGTAAAATCTGCTAGTGGGTTTAGGAGCAAAGGCTAGGGATTGCATATTAAGTGATGAACCAAGCCTGAAATCATCTATAGGAAATCATTCACAGATAACTAACAGACCTTGGTTAGAGCCACCTCCATGAACCAGTGCTAAACTGCCTGACATCCTTATATCTGAGATCAGAAGCTTCCTTTGGAATAGCCAAGCAAGGCATGGTCTCTACAGGTAAGTAGTTCCTAAGTTGAATGCCACAGGGAAGGACATCTACCTCCTCAGGAGGGTGGCTTTCCCAGGACATGCGGGCACATACTTCCATGTGTCATCTCATCACTGGCTAATTCCCTTCTGCAAAGGTGGGAGTCTTGACTCTGAACAAGCTTACAAAGATCAACTAAGAGCCAGACAATATTGGGGCTGAAATTCAATGAGTACTTTAGGCAAAGTGTCCATGTTGGTGAAATATTTGGGGGTGAGACTTTTATCCCGGGACTGCCCTTCCTTATATCTCTGCTTTGGGAAATGACTCTGGCTGAGAATGTCCTGGGGAGGCCTGTGGAAGGAGGATGGCAGAGGAAGACCACAGTTTGGCTGCTCAATGGCTACTACTTGGGGCTGATGACACCCTTGACCTAAGGATGCAGAGACCACTGATCCTTAGATCATGGGGAAGGGCATACGGGGACCATGTGTGAATTTGTGTATACAACCATCAGGGTTTCTGCTTATTCCAGGCAAGGTGTTAAAGCATCAGTAACTATAATGCAGGAAGCAAGAGCAAAAGAGGCTACCACAAGGTGTCACTGTTGGGTAAAGAATTATTCCAAGAGTCACAATTCCCATATGGGCAGGGGACTGGGCTTTTAATTCTGGAGGAGAAGGAAGGGACCCTTCAGGAAAGGGGCAGTGTGGGTCCCTGTAGGGTGGCTGCCTGGGCCTGATCTTTGACTGATGTGAGACCCTTTCTTTCTGTTAGCTCACTGGCCCAAGCCTTGCTGGTAGTAGAGCCTTGGTTGAGCCAGGTTGCCTGGTAAACTTGGAAAGGTTTCCCAGTAAAAAAATTCCATGACTGTGTCAAAGGGGACTGCCCAGAGCAGGAGAGGTACTCAGGGTCTCTTCTATGGCAATACTCAGAGAAATGCTCTCTCCATTGCATCATCTCCATCTTTTTAAGTAAAAACTTGGCCTTATGAATTTTTTGCCTGAGGGCATCTGCCTTGGATATCAGCTAGATCAGCAGAGGTCTGACTCTCTTCTTTTGTATGTAAATAGAGGAGGGGCTTGGAATCTTCAGTTTTGCTAGTCAATTACATCTCTCTTTCTCTTTTTTCTGGGATGAAAGGGGTCACTTACTCTTACCAACTAGTCTGCCCTTTCTCCTCATTCCAAACTTTTTTCCACCTTTTGATGAACATTTTTATTTTTTCCAATTTTTGTGACCAAGAACAAAGCTGCTTAAATATTTATGTACAATATTTTTTGTGGAAATAATTTCTGTTCACTTGGGTAAATATATACAAGTGGGGCTAAATGACCATTTGTTAAGTGTATGATTTACTTTATAAGAAACTGGCATTACCTTTCAAAGTGGCTATATTGTTTTGTTTTGCATTCAGAGGTGTAATAAATATGAGTTCCTGTTGTTCTAAATTCATGCCACTATTTGTTACTCTCATTTTTTTTTCAAACTAGTGTGTGGTGGTATCTCATTATGTTCTAATTTGCATTTCTCTCATGACTAATATGTTGGGTTTTTCTTCTTCTATTATTTCCCATCCATACATTTTTTTAAAGGGATAGTATTAAGATCACTTAGTCATTTTTTAATTGGAACATTTGTATTCTTATGGCTGATTTTTAAGTGTTCTTATACCCTGGATACAAACTCTTAATTATATATGAGATTTACATATATATTCTGTAAATCTGAGGCTTGTCTTTTCTTTCTAACAGTGTCTTTCTCTGAACAAATATCTTGAATTTTAATCAAGTTAATTTCATCAGTTTTTATTGTTGATGTCATTTGGTGTTCCTTAAGTGTTATCAAGTAAAATTTTCAAATTCAGTTTCCAGTTTGGACTCCCTTTCAGGGACTTGTTTGACTTTCCTTGTGGTTATTGTGCCTCATAGGCAATGATTTCTGTTTCTCTAGGGTATCCCAATTAATCATGGTGGCGTCTGTTCTCACCAGCATGATGGTGGTTGGATCATGTGTGACTGTTTGAACACTCATTGTTGAAAATCACATGCTTTCTGCTCTGAATTGTCTTAGCATATCTACAAAAAAACTACTAGTGATATATGGAAGCCTATAGGGTCCTCATCTCTGAACATGCTTATAGAGACCTACTAAATGCTAGATACTTTCAGGGATGTAATTCAATTGGTATTTTAGGCAAGGTGTCCATGGTGGTGACATATGTGGGGACGGGACAAAGGCCATGACTGCCCTTCCATATAGCTCTGCTTTGGATCTGACTGTGGCTGAGAAAATGCTGGGGAGGCCTGGGGAAAGAGGATGGCAAGGGGCATTCCCAGGATGCCCAGCCAATGGCTGCTGCCCAGTGCTGACAACTCCCTTTGCTGAATGGTGCATAGATCATGAATCCCCAAGTTAGGGGGATAAGCAGATGGTGGCCAGCTATGATTTTATATATGCACTTGTCAAGGTTCTGTGTATTCCAGGCAAGGAGGGGTTGAGGTATCATCAATACCTATGGGGGAAAGTAAGAGCACAAGAGGCTATGACTAGGTGGTGCTGTTTTATAAGGATTGTTCCAATAGTCACAATTTCCCAGGGGACAGGGGTGTGGGCATTTAATATGCAGGAGGAAGAAAGAAGGGCCTTCAGGGAAGGGGCTGTGTGGCCCCCTGGAGGGTGGCTGCCAAGGCCTGATCTGTGAATAATATGAGACACTCTCATGTCCTGCCAATAGCTCTCCTTGTCTGTAACCTTACTTTTAGTAGGAACCTTGGTTGAGCAAGGCTGCCTGGTAACTTGCAGAGAGGGGATTCCCAGGAAAAATAATCTTTCCATGACTCTGAGTCAAAGGGCCCACCCAGGGCTGCAGATGCACTCCAGGTCTCTTCTATCTGAAAGGTCAAAGAAATGCTCTCCCCATGGCATCATCTCCAACTCTGACCTTTTGAATTGTTTGCCTGTGGGCATCTGCCCTGGCTATCAGTGAACTCTGGACAGGCCTATCTCCCTCCTTTTAAAATGTAAATAGATGAGGGGCTCTGAGTCTCTAATGTTCCTGGTCAATTATGTCTCTCTATTTTTTCTCAGAAGATAGGGACAAACCCTATATTATTCTCACCAACAGTCTGCCCCTTTCTTCTCTTCTTGAACAAAATCTTTTAAGTAAAGTTGGTATCACCAATTAAGTAAAATTTTGGGTTTTAGTTTCCAGTTTGGGCTTCTTTTTGGCTCTGTTTTGGGGGCCCTGCTTCACTTCCCATGTAGTGACAGAAAATCTGTGCTTTCTGCTGATCAGACCCATAGGTAACTGTCTCTATCTTTATGAGTGGGCCATATAACAGAGGTTTATTTAGTTTTATAAGAAACCGCAAATTTTTCTCAAAGTGGATGTACCATTTTACATTCCCACCAGCACTGTGTGAAGGTTCCAGTTCCTTCACATCCTGGCCAGCCCTTGGTATGTTGAGTCTACTTAAATTTTAGCTATTGGAGTTGATGTGTTGCAATTTTAATTTGCATTTTCCTAAAGAATAATGGTTTTGTGCATCTTTTTTTAGGTGCTTATTTGACATCAATGTATTGTCCTTTTATTAAAGTGTTTGAATATTTTACCTGTAATTTTTTATTTTTTATTTCTGTGAGCCCTCACCATATTTTGGATATGTCATTTCACAGATATATGATTTCCAAAACTTAACTCTGAGTCTGTGGCTTATTTTCTAATTCTCTTCATGATGCCTTTTGAATAACAGAATTTCTTCATTATGAGGAAGTCCTGTTTTATTTATTTGGAATTTGTGGTTATGCTGCCATAGCTAAGAAACCATTACCTAAGTCAAAAACATGAAGATTTTCATGTTTTCTTATGGAACTTTTAGAGTTTACATTCCACATTCCAGTCTGTTATTAATATGCGATTGTCTGAACACTATTTATTGGAAAGCCCATATTTTCTCCACTTAATTGTCATAGCATATCTCCAGAAAAATCTATTAACCATATGTATGAGGATATTTCAGGTCTCTGTATTGTGTTTCATGGATTGACTTGGCTATTTGTTTGCCAAAGTTGCATGTTCTTGATAGGCCTTATAAATCTATTTCTTTGCTTTCAAAGTTTTTTTGGCTGTTCTAAGTTATTTTCATTTCCATATGAATTTTAAAATCTGCTCTTTAGTTGCAGAAAATATTGTTGGCATCTTACTTGGGATTTTAGTGAACCTATAAATCAATTTGGGTAGAACTGTGATCTTACCAAAACAGTGGTTGGTGTCCTTTTATGCAGTCTACTTCTCCATTTATTTACTTTTCCTTTCTTTCAGAAATGTTTTAAAATAAGTGATCAGTGTACTGATCTTGTTCATCTTTCAGATTCATAGATGTATTTATTTTATATTTTTGATGCTCTTGTAAATAGTATTTTTGTCTTCATATCATTTCATTGCAGCATATTGCATACAATTTATTGTTTTTTATTTTTATTTTGAAATATTATAGATTCAGAGAAGGTTGCAAAGGTAGTGCACAGAGCTGTCCCATATACACTTTACCCAGTTTCCATTAATTGTATCTTCTGACATCACTATACAACAATATCAAAGCCAAGAAATTGAAATTGATACAATGTGTGCACAGTTCTTTTTTTTTTTTTTTTCATTTTTTCACAAGTGTCAGTTTATCAATCTACTACGTCATCAAGGTACAAAACTATTCAGTCCTTATATCAGACTGACTTTCTTCAGGTCCCCACCCAATCTTCATCATTCCTAATCCCTGGCAACACTAATTTGTTTTCATCTCTATAATTTTGTCATTTCAAGAGTGTTATATAAATGGAATCATATAATTTGTGACTTTTTAGGGTTGGCTTTTTCACTTGACATGGGTCTTTTTTTTTAACTAGTAAGCTTAAAGCCAATGACTCATCTTTTTTCTTCCATATCAGATGAAGTAACAACGAGTTTCAGTAATTATCCCTGGGCCTAAATGCTCTATGTAAAGCCAAACTGGGCCTATGGATGCACTCCTTGCATTCATTTACTCCTCTTAGACATAAAAGATGGTTTTTATGTGTGTGTATAAACAAGTTTTCAGTGGGAAATGGACACAAGGAAAAGATACCATTTTAAACTATGCTTAAGTGGAATGGAAAATAACCATAAATGAGGTTCCTTGCTCAAACGGTGTTAGGAAGCCACATGAAACTTCTGTGAAAGCAGAAATGAATTCATGTACATAGCTAGCTTTTGTGTTAATTTACTTCACATTTTTGCAGAAGGTGAATGCATGAATGTAATTCTAAGAATAAGTGAGCTGGGCCTTCTAAACTCTGGATTCTATAGGGACATGTGTTTTATCTTTGCATCTACAAAGTTGTCTTCTCTACAATGTCAGCTTCATCACAATTACTGAACACAGCACATTGTCTACTAGCAATTTGCTGAAAATGAACTTGTAAAAACTAAATTCCCCCAATTCAGCAAACTGCCACATTTACCAACTTCACTGACATACAGTTATTTTTTTGTAAATCATAAGCAAATTTTAAGGCAATTCATATTTGGGTTGATTATTTTTAACACCTTTAAGGATAGCTGGAAATTCTAGTTGAGTAATCTCAGTTTTCTTGAGAGGTACCATTAAATGATTATTTGTTGACTATTAGACTGCTAGAGTGGTCTAATAAATATAATGTTAACCTAGAAATGCATACTTTGTGACCATTGTCTTGAAATTATTTACACACTGAAGAAGGGAATGGGATAAAAATCACAAAAGTATCCATATAAACAAAATCAAAATCAAACCAACAGTACCTGACAGGTTATATGATCAGAGAACCTGCTCAGATAACTTTCCCATAACAGAGAGGAAAGAGTCCCCTTTCTAGAGAAATTTCTATGAACTATCTAGCAGTTCATGAAATGAACAGACTGATCAGAGACACTTAGGGTGTTTTCAAAGAATATGGATTGGAGGACAAAGGAACAGTCTTAGCAGGAACATGCTGTGGAAATAGTATAAAGCCAAAATTAAAATTCACTCCTGCTGTATGACCTCCTCATTCTAATTTCTCTGAGAAGATCACTGGGAAATGTTTTCTCATATGCAAACTTATTGAAATGTTCTAAGTACTTAATATATGTACATGTGGTATCTATATCAATATATTGATCTATACAGGAGCTTGGTCCTCAGTCTTCTTCAATATCTCAATGTTTCAAGAGAACAAAAGTTTAATTGAAAACTTCACCAGCTATTATAGCAATTGCATGCCTTCTTTTATACATTTGAATTATTTGTAACATTGGCTGTGTATAATTACCCATCTTCCCCATCAGTATCCTTGGAATAGAGAAGTTCACTTTGATGATTCTTTGTCTCCATGTGGTATCAATGGGGATGCTTGATGGAATTCAGGAGGTGTCAGGTGTGGTTTCATAATCCCTGATGCCTTCACTCACTGGTCTGGTGCCTTAGGAGGGATGACTGGAATTCTGGGCTCACTTATTACCTCCACCCATGGCCAGCTGGCTACAGGAGCTTGGGGACCAGGGCTCCACCCATCTTCCAACACCAGCAGGCCCAAATCCCAAAAAGACTGAAGACAAATGGTAGCCCCAACCCCAATGGGGCCACACCCACCCCAAGGCTATCTGGGCTGAGACCATCAATGTTATGTGTCCCTACAAAAGTGGCCTGAAGGAGGCACCTGAAGACCAGCAGAAGAGACAGGGAGTGTGTTGGTCCACTCATTCTCCTTGGGGTTTGGTGGGTGGGCAGGGTGGACTTCTACAATACCTTGTGGGAACAATTGAGTACCACAGGACAGAGACTTACAGCCCCTGGCCTGTCTGTCTCTCCAGCTTGGGCTGGTTTCAGGTTCTGGGGTGGTAGTAGTGGCACTCAGAATACAGCCTGATGTTCAGAGATTGCATAGAGGGCCACAGATGCCTGCATTTTCTTTTTAATCCCTCTTCAGGAATCAAAGCTGACCCTTTGTTCTGGAATTGGGTCAATGACAGGCAGATCTTTATATCCACTTAAGGATCATTTTTAAAATATCAAATTCATGTCAAAATAAAATCTATTAAATTGTTGGCATCTTAACATGTTAACATTTCGTGGTTTTTCATTTTACCCTATACTTTCCCACTAAAAATGGTTTAAATGTGCTTTCCTTCTTCTTTCTATATCCTTTAACTTGGTGTTTCCATTCTTGAGGGTGCTCAGCCAATATTTTCTAGTTTTTTTTTTTTTTTAATTTATTTTTATTGTGGGTAAAAATCAAAATTCTCACCATACACACAAATATTTGCAAAATGATATACAAACATACATGCATATATGTGTATTTGCCAACAAAAATGTTATTTATATATATATATATATACATATATTTTAAGAGGTGCTTAGATTACCCAAAATATTACACAGAACCCACTGGGATTCCCATGTTGTCCACCACCCACACCTCCCACCACATCCCACACAATCATCTCCCACAAGTGTGGACCTCCACCCTCAATGAACTTACACATCCTGGAGCCTTGCCACCAACCATAGACCACAGTTCACACTGTAGACCACACTCTCTCCCACTCAGTTCTGAGTGGTGTGTGCTGATTTAAAATGGCCTACATCCGTTGCCACAATAGTACTCAGGACAACCTCCACCTCCCAAAGAAGCCCCTTTATTTCAACTGCTCATGCCCTCCCTACCCCAAAAGTGTCAAGTGGACACTGGCTCCACCTCATTGTTATAATTTCTTGCATTGCTAGAATCACCATATGAGATCAAGAGAATACCATCAAGTCCACTCTAGTCCATAGTTCTTCCCCCAATCCAGAGGGGACTGGGATGGTGATGTCCACTCCAACTCCAAGTGAGAGAGGGCTTATATCCCATGGATATGTTGGGTGGGATGATCCTGCCTGCAGATGCAGGCCCTCTCCATTCCCTGGGATGGCCATTGCCAATCTTTGTCTCCTCACCAGGTGACTTGGATGAGTCCATTGAGCTGTAGGGTAGGAGTTGCAGCTCCACCTAGATTTCATGCACACCTGGCACATAGGTAGGCGGGAGACTCCAGTCTCTGGAAGTATACCCAAAAACTCCAACATCACATATAGGTTTGAATAGAAGGGACTGGTGAACCATGTGCAGGGAGGACTTATTTGAGTCTAATTCTGTCACTCTCAGGAGCACAGATTCCAAAATAGAACCCACTGATAAGGCATCAGTCTCTGGGGCTATCCCCCCTTATATAGGACCAGGGTGTCTCCGGAGCTCTCAGGAACCCCTCTGAGTGGGGTGATAGGCACTTAGATGTTCTATGAGCTCCTACTGAGGTGTGCGTAAGAGTTACCTCTGGGATGACCTCCCGACTCTCTTTGAAGTCTTTTAGCCACATGAACTCATTTGTCTTTACCATTTCCCCCTTTAATTCAAGGTCTTTTTCCAGTTGTGTTGCCAGTTGGCACTTGGTATTAATCCCTCGTTGCCAGGGAGGCTTATCCCCGGGAGTCATGTCCCACGTTGGGGGCAAGGTAATGCAATCATATGCTGTTTGGCTTAGAGAGAGGCCACATTTGAGCAACAAGGAGGCTCTCAGGTGACAACCCTTAGTCACCCCACAACTGCAGGCTAAATCTCATTTACAAGAGCAAAGACTCACAAGGGTAGTCATCAATAAAAAAAAAAACACATCAGTGGGTCATCCTATTTTGACAGGCACTGTCCCTACATTCAGAGGACTATTGCTGCTCCCTTGGAGACTGTGGCAGAGCTCTCCAGGCTAGGAATTAAGATTCACTCATTTATTGTGTGATTATCCACCCATCGTGACCATTCCCCATCCCCCGATCCTTTGAATGGTTTTGTATAACTTTCATGTATATTCGGATGAACCAATCCACACGAAAACCCCCCAGACACCCCCCCCAATAATCCCCCACAGTTCCCATTGTAACCCTTCTGTGATCGAAATCCTCCATGAACACTTAGTCCATAAAATAATCAAATACACTTACTAGGAAAAAGAAACAAGTGTGATAAGCTGACATGCAAGAGACAAACATAAGGAAACTCAGGGGAAAAAAAAAGAGAAGGAAAAAAAACAAATAATCAAACAAAGAACAAAACAAAATAAAATATAATTAGTGGATTGGGACATTCAAAAATGGGCAAAAAAAGCAAAGGAAATGCCTTTAAAATATATATAGATATATATTCATTTTTTTTTTCATTCTCTTTTCTTTTTTCCCTTTTTCCTTCCCTTTATCACGGTGTTATCGGATGTCTGGTGTGCCATGACACCTTCCTCCTCTCAATCCCCATAGTCTCCCAATTTCTCATTTAATTTTCAAAGAAGTTTTAGGTCACAGCAAAGTCACACACGGAGTGTGGGAGACTCCCAGATACCAAACCACCCCCCCTTCCCCACCCCATATTAACTTCCTCCCCCTTTTTTTTGGTTGTTAGCATTGTTATAACTGTTATGCAGATAGCAAAATATAGCAACTAAACATTGTCAGTGATTTACAGTATAGTCTACAATTTAGATGTTACAGTTTAATAATTTTGATGATATTTACCATGTCCTGTGTCCATTACTGTAAGGTAATGAAAAACCTTCCCCATGACCACCAAACAACCCATTAGATCTTGACTGTTCCCTTCTCCCCAGCCCCCCAGGGCCCATGATACCCCACTCTCCCAACGCATGGAATGTCAAGATTCACAGTTACATGCCCTGGGGATTTGAACCAGCCCTTCCAAATCCACCCACCCCACAGTGCTACACCACCAAACCCAGGAACACCACCACTCATCTGCCCCATCCCCCAACATGCAACCTCACTCTATCCCTTTACCATAGATTATGTCCATATGGCTGATGGCTCAAAGCCTGCTCTTCTCTTACTCTCCTTTGTTAACCTATCTTTTAGACAATGGTTCTCAGAGATTGCTCACTTTCCTCAGTTCAGATCAGTGAGGTCATATACTGTTCATCCTTCAGTGCCTGGCTTGCTTCACTCAACATAAGGTCTTCAAGATTCATCCACGTTATTCCATGTGTTAGCACTATGTTCCTTCCTACAGCTGAGTAATATTCCATTGTATGTATGTACCACATTTGCTTATCCATTCGTCTGTTGATGGGCACTGGGGCTGATTGCAACTTTTGGCAATGGTGAACAATGCTGCTATGAACATTGGTGTACATGTATCTGTTTGTATTTTTGTTTTCAGTTCTTCTGGGTATATACCCAGCAGTGGAGTTGTTGGATCATATGGAAAATCTATTGCTAGTTTTCTGAGGAACCGCCAAACTGTCCTCCACAGTGGCTGGACCATACCACGGTCCCACCAACAGTGGATGAGGGTTCCTATTCCTCCACATCCTCTCCAACATTTAGTGTCTCCTGTTTTTTTTAATAGCTGCCATTCTGATGGGTGTAAGATGGTATCTCATTTTAGTTTTGATTTGCATTTCCCTGATAGCAAGTGATGTGGAGCATTTTTTCATGTGCTTTTTAGCCATTTGTATTTCTTCCTTGGAGAAGTGTCTTTTCAGGTCACTTGCCCATTTTTTATATGGGTTGTTTGTCCTCTTATTTTCAAGGTGTAGGATGTCTTCATGTATGCAGGATATTAGGCTCCTATCAGATATATGGTTGCCGAATATTTTTTCCCATTGGGTAGGCTGCCTTTTTATTTTCTTAATAACATCCTTAGAGGTGCAGAAGTTTTTAATTTTGAGGAGATCCCATTTATCAATTTTTTCTCTTGCTGCTCGTGCTTGGGCTGTGAAGTTCATTAAACCATTTCCTATTACAAGGTCCTGTAGATGCTTCCCTACATTATCTTCCAAGGTTTTTATGGTTTTGGCTCTTATATTTAGATCTTTGATCCATCTTGAGTTGATTTTTGTATAAGGTGTGAGATGGTATTCTTCTCTCATTCTTTTGGATATGGATATCCAGTTCTCCAAGCACCACTTGTTAAAGAGGCCACTCTCTCCCATCTGAGTGGGTTTCGTGGCCTTGTCAAATATCAGATGACTGTATATGCGAGGATCTATATCAGAACTCTCAATCCGGTTCCATTGGTCAGTAGGTGTATCCTTGTGCCAATACCACTCAGTTTTGAACACTGTAGCTTTGTAGTATGTTTTAAAGTCAGGTAATGTGATACCTCCAACTTCATTTTTCTTTTTCAATATATCTTTGGCAATTCGGGGTCTCTCTCCTCTCCAAATGTATTTTGTGGTTAGTTTTTCCAGTTCCTTAAAAAATATAGTGTTGATTTTTATTGGGATTGCATTAAATCTGTAGATTAGTTTGGGTAGGATAGACATCTTGATGATGTTTAGTCTTCCCATCCATGAACAGGGAATATTTTTCCATTTATTTAAGTCTTCTTTGATTTCCTTTAACAGTGTTATGTAGTTTTCTGTATATAAGTCCTTCACATCTTTGGTTAAATTTATTCCTAGGGGGTAACGGCTGTGGCTCAATCAGTAGGGCTCCCGTTTACCATATGGGAGGCCCCGGGTTCAGTTCCCGGGGCCTCCTGGTGAAGGCAAGCCCGCCCGCGCGGCGTGGTTAGCTGACCCAGCGAGCACAAGCAGCAAGGGGGGGATAAATGAATAAATAAATAAAATCAAAAAAAAAATTTATTCCTGGGTATTTGATACTTTTGTTTACTATTATAAATGGTATTTTATTTACTGATTTCCTCCTCAGTTTACTGGTTATTGGTGTACAGAAATGCTACTGATTTTTGAGCATTGATCTTATAACCTGCAACATTACTGAACTCCTTTATAAGTTCTAGAAGCCTTGTTGTCGATTTCTCAGGGCTTTCTATGTATAGGATCATGTCATCTTCAAATAATGAAATTTTTAATTCTTCTTTTCCTATCTGGATGCCTTTTATGTCCTTTTCTTGTCTCAGTGCTCATGCAAGTACTTCTAAGACAATGTTAAATAGGAGTGGTGATAGTGGGCATCCTTGTCTTGTTCCCGATCTCAGATGGAAGGCTTTTAGGATTTCACCATTGAAAATGATGTTAGCTTTGGGTTTTTCATATATACCCTTTATCATTTTCAGAAAGTTTCCATCTATTCCTATCTTTTGTAGTGTTTTATGAGGAAACAGTGCTGTATTTTGTCGAATGCTTTTTCTGCATCTATAGAGATGATCATGTGATTTTTTTCTTTCAGTTTGTTTATGTGGTGAATTACATTGATTGATTTTCTTATATTGAACCATCCTTGCATACCTGGGATGAAACCCACTTGGTCATGGTGTATAATCCTTTTGATATGTTGTTGAATGCGATTAGCAAGTATTTTGTTAAGGATTTTAGCATCTAGGTTCATTAGAGAAATTGGTCTGTAATTTTCCTTTCTTGTGGTATCTTTATTTTGTTTTGGTATTAATGTAATGTTGGCATCATAGAATGAGTTAGGTAATATTCCTTCTACTTTTATTTTTTAGAAGAGCTTAAGTAGAATTGGTATTAGCTCTTTCCAGAATGTTTGGTAGAATTCAGCTGTGAAGCCATCTGGTCCTGGACTCTTCTTAGTTGGGAGGGTTTTAATGACTGAGTCTATCTCTTTACTTGTAATTGGGCTGTTGAGTTCATCTATTTCTTCTTTCATCAATGCTGGCTCTTTGTCGGTTTCTAGAAACTTGTTCATTTCCTCTAAATTGTCATTCTTGTTGGCATATAATTTTTCAAAGTATCCTCTTATGATACTCTTTATTTCTGTGGGGTCAGTAGTGATATCACCTTGCTCATTCCTTATTTTATGTATTTGCATCTGTTCTCTCTTTTTCTTTGTTAGTCTGGTTAAGGGTTTGTCAATTTTGTTGATATTCTCGAAGAACCAGCTTTTGGTTTTGTTTATTGTTTCCAGTGCTTTCTTATTCTCTATTTCATTTAGTTCTGCTCTAATATTGGTTATTTCCTGCTTTCTACTTCCTTTAGGTTTAGTTGGTTGTTGTTTTTCCAATTCCTCCAAGTGTGCACTTAGGTCTTCAATTTTAGCTCTTTCTTCTTTTTTAATATATGAATTTATGGCTATGAACTTCCGTCTCAGTACTGCTTTCGCTGCATCCCATAGGTTTTGATATGTTGTGTTGTTGTTTTCATTAGTTTCAAGGTAGTTACTGATTTCCTTTGAAATTTCCTCTTTGACCCACTGTTTGTCTAAGAGTGTGTTGTTTAACTTCCATATCCTTGTGCCTAACCTGTTTCTGTGACCCTTATTGATTTCCAACTTCCTTCCATTGTGGTCAGAGAAATTACTTTGTATAATCTCAATCTTTCTGAATTCATTGAGTGTTGTTTTGTGGCCTAGCATGTGGTCTATTTTGGAGTATGTTCCATGTGCACTGGAGAAGAATGTAAATTCCACTGTATTTGGGTGTAGTGTTCTGTATATGTCTATTAAGTCCAAATCTTCTAATGTATTGTTGAGTTGCCTTAGTTTCTTGATTGATTCTCTGCCTAGATGTTCTGTCTAATGATGATAGTGGTGTGTTGAAGTCCCCTGCTATAATTGTAGAGGAATTTATTTCTCCTCTTAGTGTTTCCAGTGTTTGCCACACGTATTTTGAGGCACCTCGATTAGGTGCGTAAATGTTGATGATTGTTTCCTCTTCTTGAGAGATTACTCCTTTTACTAATATGTAGTGTCCATCTTTGTCTCTTACAATAGTTTTGCATTTGAAGTCTATTTTGTCTGATATTAGAATAGCTACTCCTGCCCTTTTTTGGCTATTGTTAGCTTGTAAAATGGTTTTCCAGCCATTCACTTTCAGCCTCCTTGAATCCATGGGCCGAAGGTGGGTTTCTTGTAGACAGCATATAGATGGATCATATTTTCTTATCCATTCTGCCAATCTGTGTCTTTTGATTGGTGAATTTAATCCATTAACATTCAGTGTTATTACTCGTAACGAATTTTTTACTTCAGTCATTTTTTTTTGGGTTAATGTATGTCATATGTTGTTTTGTTTTTCTTTTTGAGTTTTCAGTTGTTTTTAAACTCTCCTCCAACTCTCTCTCCTTTGTTTTTTCCTTTCAAATGGTAGAGCTTCCTTTAGTATTTCTTGAAGTGCTGGTTTCTTCTTGACATACTCTCTTAATTGCTGTTTATCTGTGAATATTTCGAACTCTCCATCATTTTCGAATGCCAATTTTGCTGGATAGAGAATTTGTGGTTGGAAGTTTTTTTCTTTTAGTGTTTTGACTATGTCATACCTCTGTCTTCTTGCCTCCATGGTTTCAGCTGAGAAATCAGCACTTAATCTTATTGTGCTTCCCTTGTATGTGATGGTTCTCTTTTCTCTTGCTGCCTTGAGTATTTTCTCTTTGTCTTGAGCATTGGACAATTTGACAAGTATATGTCTTGGAGTTGGCCTGTTGGGATTTATACTATTTGGGGTGCGCTGTGCTTCCTGGATCTGCACATACATCTCTCTCAATAGAGTTGGGAAGTTTTCAGCCATAACTTCCTTCAACACTCCTTCTGTTCCCTTTCCCTTCTCTTCTCCTTCTGGGATGCCCATAATGCATATGTTTGTGCGTCTTGCATTATCGGTTAATTCCCTGAAACCAAACTGGATTTTTTCTATCATTTTGTCTATCTTTTCTACAATCTCTTTGATTTTAACTGTATTGTCTTCCATATCACTAATTCTTTCCTCTGCCTGTTCAATTCTGCTGCCATGTGAGTCCAGCGTCTTTTTCATTTCTTAACTTGTGTCTTTGTTCGCCATCATATCCATTAGCTTTTATGTTTGTTAGCTATTTCTTCAGTATGTTCTCCCAGTGTCTTCTTTATATCCTCAATCTCTTCCTTCAATTCTTTAAGTTGGTCCATGATATTTGTTTGGATAGCTTTCATTAGTAGTTCAATGTAGTGCAATGCTTCCTGGTTTTTATTTTGTGCATTGGACTGGTCCATGTTTTCCAGTTTCTCAGAGTCATTTGTATTTTTCTGTTGCCCTCTCGTCATCATATTATCTTGATGGGTTTGTTCAGTTGATTAGCTTTTCTCTATGCTCTAGAATTTTATTTAGCTGTTGGTTCTGCGTGTGAGTTAAGTTTTCTCTTTGGCAGTTTTTCTTCTTGTTTTATTTCCTTGCTTCTTTCTATGTTCCCTTGAAGGCAAAAGGTTAGGGCCAGAGGAATCAAAAGATGTAAGGAAGGCAGAAGGATAATAGAAATGTTGATAAAAGTTAGAAGAGGGGCAAAATGAGACTCAATGAGATGAATATTTAACTTGTGTAGGCAGTGTAGAGTACTAGGAAAAAATATGGAGTTCCTGTTTGTGGACTGGGAAAACAAATGGAGGAATATATGTATATAGTGATTTAGAAGGCTAGAATTATGAGGAGGGATAGAAATAGTAAAGAAAGGTCTAAAAGGAAAAAGTTAATACTAAAAAAAAAAAAAAGGAAAAAGAAGAAGTAGAAAACAAAATAGGTGGGATAGAAATTGACACCCTTAAGTTGTGGGCCTATGGAAAAATGTTGTCTCTAAGAGCCACAACAGAAAACAGAGGGCAGAAAGAAGCAGGAAGGTGAAGCGATAGTTTGAAATACAGAATCAATATATATAGCGAGTGGGAAATTACTGAATAAGAAGCCCAGGAGAGAAGCGACAAGCTGGCAGCACCTATTAAAAAAAAAATAGAAGGAAAAAGGAAGGGGGAAGGAAAAAGGAAATAATAGCAATAGACCAGAAAGTAACAGAGAGAAACCAAAGATCCACACAGGCCAGCAGTCAAACAGAGATAAGGGGGGTCAATGATTCCCCTAGGGTCCACGTGGATCCTTCCTGCCTACTTGTGTTTATCAATGAATTTCCCCACAGGGTTCTATATGCAGGTCCTGAAGCAGCTTTTAGCTATTAAACTAAATTAAAAAGAATTTATTTTTCATTTGTTGAGGTGACCTCACTTTTTTTTTTTAATTTTTATTTTTTTAGCCAAATGCAGGACCCAAAATAATTCCTCCTCTAGACCAACCCCCTTACGGAAGGGACCCTAGCTGGGCCCGTGGAAATTAATCAAGCAGGTCCCACTTTCCGAATTCCCCAGTTTAGCTGAAGCTCTGATGTTAGTCAGTGAGGAGTGCTAAAGACAGCGGATTCTGCTCGTTCTGGCGCCCAGCTCGAGCGTCACTGGGCTGCTCATTAAATCAGTTTGAGTGCAGATTCGCGTCTGCTCTCAGACTAATGGTGCTTCAGGTCGGCTTATCTGCTCCTGAAAGGTATGGGGCAGTGTCTAAAAATATAAAATACCCTTCCCTGTCTTCCAACAGAACCCTCCCTTTTTTGGGAAGTGTCCCTTCCTCCTGGCTCTGCAGCGGCCCAGGTCTTATCCCTGGGTGGCTAGGGAAATCAGCTGTGTTTCCCAACCAAAATCCCCCCTCCGGTTCACCGGGTGCTGATTAGCTCCTTTGCTCTGTTCACACAAGGTCCAAGGGGTGCCAGGCAGGCAGATCCCCAGAAAATAAAACTTTTTCGCCCTGCCCTCAGCTCCAAATGGCCGTTTTATTTAATTTAATTAATTAATTAATTTTTTTTTTTTTCCCTAACCACGGGGCTCAGCCGCCTGTGCCAACCTCCACCGGCAGCCTCAAAACTCACGATTCTCCACCCTTTGGTCCACGCTGCCGATCCACGCAGATAGATGTCCCAAGCTTCTCACTCCACGTGTGCACAGCACAGACCCCTGGGCAGGACCCCGTCCACAATCCGCCTTGCTCTGGGAGCTTGCAGTGCGCTCCTTCCTACACTAATGCCATCTTGGCCCCTCCCCTTCTAATTTTTATCTCAAGCCATTTTTTTGGATGTATTTGTGTGTGTTCATGTTTACCATATTTAATTGTGTTATTTTTTTTTGGAAGAAATAGGTTTTTGTTATGACCATTGTAAGATGCAAATCCCAGTGGTTTCCATGTAATATTTTGGGTAATCTAAGCACCTCTTAAAATATTTATATATATATATATATAAATAACATTTTTGTAAGCAAATGCACATATATGCATATATATTTATACATCATTTTGCAAATATTGGTATGTATTGTGAAAATTTTGATTTTTACCTACAATAAAAAAAAAGTATATACACAAGAATGAAGTTGGCCTTTTTGAAGAATAAATTATTTGTTTGACTTATTGTCAGGAGGTTTAGTTTAGTGAACATGAAACTAGGTCACATGCATGTGAAAACATAAAAAGTCAAAGTATAAAGTTGTTGTAGTGTTGCTTTTTCTGACTTATTATGCCAGTTAGTGTACTGAAAGATCATATTTTATGCTACAGTAAGATATTTGAATATTTTAAGGATTTATGAAATAAAGTTCCCTACAAATTATTTTTTAAAATATGTTTTCTTCTGATGTGTCTGTAGAACCAATAAAATCGGTTTTCAATTCAGTGTTTCATTGCATTTTTAACTTCAGGCTGGTGTAAAGGAATATTTGAGGAAATTGGTGGCAGAAATCACAGAGATAAAACCCTCCACAAGTTATTCTTGGCCTGTCAAGTTTTGTGGGAATGGGTAGAGGGGGCATTGATCAGGATCCTAAGGTTATGGGTCTCTGGCTGAACACTGGCAGCTTGGAAAGCATAATGTATAACAGTATCTTGGATGGGAGAGGACATCTCATGTTGTGTTCAGAATAACAAGAGTCTGCCATGCGTCTCAGGATTTTCACTTCTCTTCATCTTTTCATAATTGTCTTTTGAGAAACCTCTAACCCATTAAGCAACTTCTGGCCATGGTTACCTTGATAGGAACCATATCATAGGAAACCTCTAGCTTTTGAGTGTTTTTTTAAACACCTAGTTTTAATACATACTTTCTTAAGAGTCAGATTACTAAAGCTTTGTAGTGTATTCAATTATCCCATGGTTGTAAATTTACAATATCAATCATGGAAATGAGTACTGTCCTCTGCCTCTTCCTCTTCCACACCTCCCCTAAAGAGTTGCTAGTAGAACTTCCCCCAATTGTACATAAAACCATAGGAATTCTAGTGAATGTGTATTTCTTGATTCCTTCATACCTAGAATGTCTCTTTCCATCCCACTATTTCCAAGAGGAGGAAGTTGGAAAAGTGTTCACTAGTGACTTCTGTTAAAGCCATGCCTATCTTTCCTTTCTGTGTTTTTGGGTGGGAATTGACCTTGCTGCTTTACATCTAAGACCATATAATATGGTCATTGAACTTATATCTCTTTCATGTTAGACATTTAGTTTACAGAATTGTGCTAAGATATTTTGAAAAAGAGAATGGAACTGAGGTGATATAAACCAAGTTGTTTCCAAAACTAACTTCGACATCATTTGGCTGTTACACTTTTGTTTTAAAACTGCCATAATTTATATATTTGTATTTCTCTGCTTTGCAACTGAAATTCTATATATGCTTGTCTACTATATTTTTGTTTACACAAAGAAATATTTTGTTATCTGCTACTAAGAAAAATGATGGGCTTCTTGCAAATGTGAAACAAATCGCTGTCCAGGAATGAGCTTCCAAACACCTCAAGACCCTGGGTAAGCAGTGGGGGTGGGATGGGCCAGGGGCATGGTCATTCTGTTCAGAAAATTTCATACCCAAGCATTGAAGCAAGAGAAACTTTCCATGGAAGTTCAAACCATTAGCACAAATATTCAGCCATCAAGCTGAGGAAGTAACTTGCTTCTGCTCAAATCTGGCACAACACCTGTACCACCACTGAGAGCAGTCACCTCCCCCTCCAAGAGATGAAGTGGTGATCCTGGTGTTGTTTGTGAATGGGAAGAAAAAGCACCCCACCCTCACTCACCCACACCCAAATCTCTTCCTCTTTCACTTTGCAAATTGGCTGTGAAATTACACTCAGGGCTAAAAGCACACAACACAGGATCCAAACACAATAGCACAGTTGAAGCTCAGTCACATGAGGGATTGGTCCAGTGAAGTTCTATTGTAGACCTGGATCAAAATTAAAGACAGAGTGGCCATCAGGGGCCAGGAATCTAGAACCATATATCTCATGGTGAAATCCACCATATCCACTTGAATTCAGAAATTTAATGAAAGCAGCACATTTCTAGCTGGAGGTATAAGGACCAAGTCACAGAGAAACCCAGGAAACCAAAATTCAGTGCTCACAAGAGACATTCAGTTTCTGTACCTGAGATACTTGCTTTCTTGAAAATGTGTCAGTCGTGGGGAAAAATCATTCCCTGATGATTTTTCAAGGGCTCTGATTGGGCTTAGAAACAAGATGGGATATTTTCCTGACAGACTTGAAAACTGGTTTTCCTCACCCTTAGGTAAAGATATGTGGAATCCACTGGAACACATTTAAGTGTGGAACCACCACAGATGAGCTCAAGCACTTCCTGGTGGATACCATCATATATTGTTCACAGGGATCCTGGACTTTTTCAGGCCCAAGGACTGCTTTGTCCTCTTTTTCTATTACATCTATACCTCTAGGGCTGAATTCCATATTTGTGGTAGCATGCCATTGTTAGGAAGCCATGTAGCCTTGCATTTATTCTTGAAAAGAATAAAAGATAAATTATTTCATTTCACATTTTACTTGGAGCTCCTCAAAATGAATACAAAGCCATATCACACAGTGCTTGCTAATATGGTTGAACTCATCTTGCAGCTGCCTCATGAATCAGAGCTGCTAAGCAAAGTATCTCCAATCTGAAGAAAGCTCCCTCAAGCACCCATGTCAGCACCTCAGACACATTCTGCCAGAAGACAAGAGATCCACAAATTTCTCCCTAACATCTTCATCATTTTAGTTCTCTTTTCATTTCTCATGATGCTAATCATTGGTTGGGAACCTGAAACAAAAATGACCAGAACATTTAATTAAAAATTATCATCAAACCGTGTGTCTTTCTGTTCACTGATTATGTCTCAGGTGGCACTGCAGGTCATGCCACACTCTTCTTTTTTGAGGTGATGGTATCCAAAAGATTGGGATCTTTTGGGTACCACAGTCAAGAGGTATTTTAAAAGAACACAATAAAAAGAGAGACATGTTTTGGAGGGTCTGTAGGAGGAATCTGGTATAATGTCTGGTCTACTTTCAAAGAAGTAGAATGTGATATAATGGTATTTTACATATGAGTAACCACATCAGAATCCCTATATACATAAGAAAAACTCTCAGAATTATGAGACTAAACAGGAAAGCTTTCTGTGAAACAGGAACTACAGATTCTTAACAATAGAAGACAGATTCATAAATTAATTCACAAAGATCTCTAAATCACTGAGTCAAAAGTGGATTTATTTAAAGATTAAAAATCAGAGAAAAACATTTGGAACTAGCTTATCATTATTCTCCTAGTTAGTGTAGTTACCATTATTTAATTAATTTTAAAAAATTATACAGAAATTTTGGTGCCAATTGCATTCACCAGTAAATGACATCATTGAGGCTTCTCATGTTCAAAGACTGTACTTTTCAAAGTAGCTAACTAAATATCTTACATTTTCAAGTAGTGTGTATTTATCTTTGAGTAATTCTATAGAAAAAAATATTAAAATGATATTAGATATTTAAGAGTCATTTTGAAAATTTACATTAGGCCAGGCATTTAAAAAATGGTTTTTCTATTTGAGAGTTAACAAACATGTGCATGAAAAAATATCATCAAAATCTTAGTACTGATTACAGTCCATATCATACCTTTAATGTAATTTCCTCCAACCTACACTATTATTTTTTAAAGTATATTTTTATTATAGAATGTGAACTTAGGAAAAAATCATGCACATGGGAAGACTCCATATACAACTGTCTTCCATCAATACACCACAATATGATTGAAGCTTTGTTACAGATTATGAGATAATATCATCAGGTTATGACCACTAAGCATGGTCCATAGTGTATATTTGGGGCACATTGTTCATCTTCTACCATTATCAACATGTAATGCTTGGTGTGAAGGCTGCCCATTTTTCATTGCTTCTCATGTGTTTAGTTCTCTCACCCATAATCATCAATTTGACTCCTGGTTTATTCATCATACATCTATATTTGGACCAATACCTCAAAACAGAACTAGAGCTTCCTGACCCTCTTTGTAAGAAGAGATCCATTTTTATTTCTTTGCAGTGTGTTCTGTTTAGCTTGGTCATCAATTTAGAAGAATTCTATTCCCTCTCACATGCCCCCCTTCCTCCTGGCCCCAAAATATTGGACTGTTATATGTTCAGGCCATGCCCACTGGGGATATCCATGGTGGATGAGGGGTGAACAGAATGACCATACATGTTGTCCAGTGCCACCAGGCATTATATTTCCTTAGACCTAAAGTCAAGGTGTAACCTGCTCCTACCCTTTCAGCCTCCTCTGCCAGGAGCCATTTTGGAACCAAGGGCTGCAGGCTAATTTAGCATTCCTTGAACAGGTTTTACATTCCTGGGTAATCAAGGATATATCTATTGTCAAATGGATTTGGATAAACTGATTCATCATTGAGGTGTAAATATTTTCTCATTTTTGAAGTCATTTCTTCTTTGACACTTGGCAGACTGAGATCTGAGGATGACCTTTTGCAAATAAGTGGGTTTTGCTAGTAATCTCATTAGTATTGAATACTAATTTAATTCTCCTCTCTTCTGAGTCTGCCTCTGACTGGTTGTAGTTATTTGAAATTCCTTGAGAGTGATTTTGACCTAGCATACAGGCCATGTTAGCCATGTTCTGGGTATACTTAAAAACAACAGGAATCCATTCTTCTGATTGAGCAGAGAAGGCTCTAATGAACTTGTACATGCTCTGCAATGTCCTTCTGGATATTTTCCTCCATTTTCCTTCTTTCTCTCTCTCCCTCCACTAAACCTCTCTCTTTGGTTGCTTGCTCTGATACCTATTGAAAGAGTTGTGTGATGATCAGGATTCTGTATCAGCATAGAAAATAAACACCTGTTTTTAATTGACCAAGGACAGCAGAAGAGATATAGTTTTGGTACATCATTTTTCTTTTTGGCTAACTAATGCATACTTGTTAATTAAAATAGTCTAGCTGAGTAAAAAAATGATTTCACAGGAGGAATGTTGAAAAAGATTTTAAAACTTGTGTCTCCATAAATGTATGAGACGGCCTATTGTGATCTGCAGTAATTCATTCCAACAAGATATGAAGAATTCCCAAATAGGAATTTTATAATCCAGACCTAAATAAGGTGTAAATGGAAATAGAATCTTTAAATCAGTAATTTATGTCATTTTTGAAGATTATTGGGTAAAATAGGGCTGTATATACAAATAAGAATTAGTTTTCATTGATTTCAATTATGTCTGAATTATTACTAACATTTAAATGTTTCTTCCTCTGTGTTGTATTTCTTATAATGAATGTAGCAGTTTGGCAGTTTGATATAGTTATGAATTCAAAAAATAGATTTTGGATTTTGTTTGTAAACTGGTCTGTTAATCTGGGCATGATTACATTATGATTATGGTGTTGATTGGGCCACATCAGTAGAGCATTGAGCCCTACCCCTTGGTGGGGGGGTCTCAAAGATAAAAGACATTGCAATGGACAGAGTTGGAGTAGTTTTTGACTTGGAATTTTGATGTTGGAGTGTTAATGCTGGAGCCCAGGGGAGTAAGCACACAGAGGACCTTGGTCATGAGGAAGGAGAGAAGGCTCTAGGAAAAGATATAAGCCATTCAGCTGACAGTTCACAGCTGGCCTTGTGGAGAGAGGCAAAGCCTAGAGAGCCTCATAGTCTATAGCTGATCTTGTGGAGGAAAAAGAGGAGCTAAGCCTGGAGATAAATACAGCCCTGGGAAGAGAGGAACCCAAGAAGCCTGAACCCTGGCAAACATTGGCAGCTGCCTTGCTCCAACACATCACAACAGACTTTGGTGAGGGAAGAAATTTATGCTTTATGACCTGGTAACTGTAAGCTTCTAAATCAAATAAATACCTTTTATAAAAACCAACTGGTTTCTGGTATTTTGCATCAGCACCCCTTTGGCTGAATAATACAATGGACCATATTAAAACTAACCTGGCATTACATGCTCTTTTTAAAATTTATAATTTCATGCAAACTCTTTTTTCTTTCATTTTACAATTTTACATTAAAAATCTTATTAACAGCTTTTAAGAAACATTCCTTTTGTATTTTCACTACACCAAATTGTATGGGATGTATCTCATTAAAACTGATTAAAAAACTAATAAAGAGTAGTGCAGAAATAGACAGAAATAACAGCTATGTAGAGCAGGGCAAATGGACTTTGCCTCAATTGATTTGTAGAAAAAAAAGGGAGGGTTGGAGGAAACACACCCAATGTGAGATATGGACTAGAGTTATTAATGATATTTTCATGATGCTCTTGCCTGATTTGTAAAAAATGAAATACCAGAAAGTAAGGAGTTCATGCAGGCAGATGTTTATCATACCTGTATAATGTTATGCATGTTTATTTTTGTAAGTTTCCAATTTTTATTATGCACATAACATAGCTGTATGCTCAAGTATGAATTGTACACTTCAGTAAAAAATATACTTACAAACAGAGGGTGTTGATAGTCACACACAAAAGTTTTGGATTTACCTATTTCTCTATTTCAGGTCTTCCATGTTTTGCTCTTCAATTTTGGAGGCTGTGTTCATGGGTGCATCAAGATGGAGAACTGTACCCTGCAGAAGGGAACATACCTCCCTTGAACATTACAAGCCACTCTGCCTGACCTCTGGGGAATAGTCAAGGTGGGACTTGTGTCCTTTTTCAGTATAGAGATGTTCTTTCTTTCTTGGTGGTGCACAAGACATCTGCATGCCATTGGGACAGAATTTAAGGTTGGGGACTAGGTATTGTGTTGTGAGGGAGCTTGTCTGATACTTGTCAATCTTGATTTTTACTGTAAGAATAACTTTAATTTTATTTCAAATGTTTTCAAAGAAGTAGAATATGACCTAAAAGCACTTATTTACATACAGGTAACTGCATCAGAATCCTGCCATACATGAGAAAATCTCACAGAATTATGAGTCTAATCAGAGAGGCTTTCAGTGAAAGAAAAACTAGAGTTTGCTATAATTAGAGGAGAGATTCATAAATTAATTCACAAAGGTCTCCTTTAAATTAATCAAAAGTAGGATTATTGGATTTACCTTATTATTCTCCCAGTAAGTGTAGTTATCATTATTTCATTAATTTTTAAAAAATTCTATAGTAATTTTTGGACCAACTACCTTCACCAGTGAATGAAATCCTTGAGACCTTCTCATGTTTCAAGACTGCACATTTCAAAGGAGCTAAATAAATGTCTTATATTTTCATATATTGGATACTGATCTTTTGAGTAATGCACTCATTCTTAGGGAAAATAATATTCAAATGATATTAGATATTTAAGTTTCATTTTCAAAGTTTGCATTTTGCCAGGCATTTTGAAAATGATTTTTCTATTTGAAAGGCACCAACTATGTGCATGAAAAAATATCATCAACAGCTTTTTCCTGAGAGAATCCAAATCATATATTTAATGTAATTTTTTCTAGCTCAGACTATAATTATTCTTCAAAGTGTATTTTTGTTATAGAAGGTGAACTTAGGAAAAAATCATGCAGGTTGTAAGACTTCACATAAAACAGCCTTCCATCAACATACCACACCATGATTAAAACTTTGTTACAGATTATGAGACATTATCTTCAGACTTTGACCACAGCATGGTCCAGAGTGCATATTTGGCACACATTTTGCATTTGTCTCCCATTATCAACATGTAATGCTTGGTGTGGATGTTGTGTGTGTTTTATGACTTCTCATGTGTTTACTAAATTTCCCTCTTAATCATCAACTTGACTCCACATTTATTCATAATACATCTTTATTTGGACCACTATCTCTAAACAGAATTAGAAATTTGTGACCCTGTTAATAGGAAGAGATCCTTTTTTTATTTCATTCTTGTGTGTTCTATTCAGCCTGGTTATCAATTTAGGAGAATTCTATTCCAAAGATTCCCTCCCACCTGCCTCCAAGCCCCCATCCTAAAACAATGGGCAGTGGATATGTTCAAGCCATACCCTCAGGATATCACCACAGTGAAGGAGGAGTGAGCCAAATCACAACGCTGGACAACCAGTGCCACCAGGTGGTCCCATTTCCCTGGACCTGCATGGGCCATGTGGAGTCTGTTCCTACTGGTTTCAACCTCCTCTGCTGGGAGCCATTTTGGAATGAAGGACCTGCAGGCTAATTTAGCACTCCTTGAATAGGATTTCCATCTCTGGGTAAGTATAAATATATCTGCTGGCACATGGGATTGGTTAGTCTGTCTCATCTTTGCGGTGTAAAGAGTTTCTCATTTTTATGTTCATTTCTTCTTTGAACCTTGGCTGACTGAGATCTGAGGAGGACCTTTTGCAAACAAGAGTGTTTTCCTAGTAATCTTGTTAGGATTGAATAATAGTTCAATCCACCTCTATTCTGAGTCCAGCTCTGACTCCTTGTAATTATTTGCAATTCCTTGAGGGTGATAATGACATAGCTTGAGGGCCATGGTAACCCTGTTCCAGGTAGAATGAAAAACAGCAGGAATCGAGTCTTCAGATTGAGCAGTGAAGATTATAAGGACATTTTCTCCATGTTCCTTCTCATTCTTTCACTCCCTCCACTCCCCCACTCACTTTTTCATTGCTTGCTCTGATGCCTATGGAAAGAGTAGTGTGATGATCAGGATTCTGTAAGTTGCCTCATAGAAAATAAACACCTGTTTTTAATTGACCCAGGACTGCAGGAAGAATACATCATTTTACGTTTGGGCTTTCTCAAGCATAGACATTAATTAAAATAGATCATCTGGGTCCATAATATTTTCTCAGGGGTACAGTTGAAAAAGATTTTGAGCTTTCTTGCTGCAAAAAATTAGTATTGACTGAGTGTTATCTGCAGTGTTTTATTCCAATAAGATGTGAAGAATGCCCAAATAAGAATTTGATAATCCAGAACTAAATATGGCATAAATGAAAATAAAACCACTAAACCAGTATTTGATGTCATTCTTACAGATGATTGGGCCCAATTGTTAGGGCTGTGATATACAAATCAGAATTATGTCATCATTGATTTCAATGATGTCAGAATTATTAGTAATATTTGAAAGATTCTTCATCTATAGGGTATTTCTTATGATGGATTATATGAAATCTAATCTGGCCTTACACACACTTTCTCTGTTTTTTTTTTTTTTTTTTTTTTGGTCATACCTTTTTATTCTATTTGGTATGTATCATCAAGTAGTGTTCAACTGGAAATATTTGTTAACAGAAAGATTTACAATTCTAAAATAACCACATTTATTAATGTCTTCAATCCTCTCAGACTCATCAGTAAGTTTTTGGGTAATTCTCAGGCTCATGTGTAGGAGACAATTTTTCTAAAGTTTATGGTTTTCTTGAAACAAATTTCACCATGAATTTAGTAGTAGTTATTTTCATTTTATTTATGTTATTATTAGAGCAGAGGTTTAATGAAAAATTCTTGCAGAAAATAGAGAATTTCTGTATACCCTCCACTTATTTTCCTCATTGTTTACCTTTTAAATTGCTCTCTTATCTTATTGATATTTTGTCAAAGAGGTCAATCCTTTATTAAACCTGGTGCATTGAATGCTCCTATTAGTAATGTACCACTATCTATTTCTCCCTTAAAATTTTCAACTTTTGCATCATATATTTTGGAGTTTTGCTATATATATAACTGCTCATATATTTATATTAATTGCTGACTTTGTCTTTGAATGATTTATCAATATATAGTGTTTTTCTTTTTTCTAGGCAGCAGTTTTATTTTTAATTATTGCTGTTGTGGGTTACAGAAAAATCAGGTAGAATGAAGAATGTTCCCATATTCTCACCTCTCCCACATGCATAGTTTCCCTTACCATGAGTATTTTCCATTACTATGGTAACATTGTTACAATTGATAAACCTAGATTCTTATTATTATAGGGTTAACTATAGTCCATATACACCTATGCTGTTCCTATTTCTTTCTGAAACCCCTCTTCTTGTTGTAATTTTTACATATTATGTGTTCATACATTTTATATCCCCAACCATAGTTGATCTTTAATTTTATGCACTAGAATTTTAGAAATTTTAAAATATGTCGTTACATACCAAAACCCAATATATTATTATTGCTCGTTTTAATTAGAGAAATGATTGATTTTATGAGAGTTCTTATATTTTCATATAATTAACCCACCATTGAGTTTCCTTGTATTTCTGTCTAAAGAACATGCTTAAAATTGTTTGTAGGGCAGGACAAGTGGTGGAAAACTCCTGCAGGATTTTTGTTTGTTTGTTTGTTTTAATATGGGGATGCCATATTAATCTTCCCCTCATTTTCAAAAGCCTGTCTCACTAGATATAATATTATTAGAAGTGACTCATTTTCTCTGAGCCCTTGAAATACCGCATCTTAATTTGCCTTTCTGCCTTCTTGATGTTTGTCTTCATGATTTCTGTGGCAAAATTTTTGCTTGAACTTATTGGGACTCACTTGCAGAAAATACATTGCTTAACTCTGGCAGCTGTCAGAACTCTCTCCCTGCCCATGGCATTTTACTGTGTGATTCCAGTGTGTCTGGGCATGGTTTTCTATGACTATCCTGCATGGGGTTCTTTCTGTTCTTTGTGCATACACATGCCTTTCATTACATCTGAGATGTTTCCTGCCATTATATCTTTGAATGTTCCTTCTGCCACTTTCACTTTATTTTCTTTCTGTGTCTCCCACAAAGCATGTGTGTAAATCTTGTTTTTATACAATATGTCCTTTCCACAAGGTGTAGAAGGGCATACAGATTCCTGAGGTTCCAGTTTCCATTTCCCCATGGAATGTTTTAAAAACTAGGCAAGACTGGGAGATCCATTTTCCTGCAGTGGTCTGTGCTCCTGCAAGTCTAGGACCAGTAGCATAAGGAGCATAATAAGGCCACAGCCACCATGGAAAAGTTGCAGCACTGTCTGAAAAATGGCACCCACTTGGTTCCATGAGATGAGTGGGGTCAGGGTGAAGACACCAGCGATGTCCCTGCAAGGTTTTTTTAGTCTAAGGTTCATGCCATGTTCCCAAGGCCCTAATGAATGCAGGTCTCTGTGGGGCAGCCCCAAAGTCAGTTTCTGGGGTAATTGAAGGGAAGGGGAGGTGTGGGTGCTGTCAATAGTATTGGCCATGGTTATGACAGTAGCTCTGTAGGAACCCAGAGGGCAAAAGGTAGCCCTCACCCCAACATAACACCAGGAGTCTAGGCACCTAGTGGTATGTTTGCATCTGGTACACTCCCGGGGATATCCTTCAGAAATCACACCTTCTTAGCTGGCCTCACAGGCAACTGCTGTGATCCCCACCCCACCTTGGCATGGGCCATCCCATCAGCAACCTTCTGAACCACAGCTGCCTGACAGAGCCACTGGGCACTCAGCCCTGTGTCAAGTAGACCCCCTCACTGGCCAAGGGACCTGTTCGATACCGGTAGCCATAGTGGGAAAGTCCCATGGTGCTCCAGGCTTACCAGATGATCTCTTACACTCTATTTTAAAATATGTAATTTCTTTATAACTCATTTCTCTTTCATTTTTCAATTTTATATTAATGGGCTTATTAATTGCATTAAAAATTTTTCCTTTTAGGATTTGGCTAGACCACATGGCATGGGAATATATCTCAATGAAGTGGCTTAAAAACTAATAAATATTACTGCAAAAATAGCCAGAATTAGTCACTGTGTAAAGCAGGGGAAACTGTGAGGGGAGGCATATATGTGAGTTTTGTGTCTGTTTTTTGTTGGTTCTTTTATTGAAATAATGAAAATGCTTTAATACTGATTGAATTGCTGGACACAAAGCTCTTTGATTAGAGCAAATACAATGGATTGTACACTTTGCCTCAGTTTATTTCTTTATTATTAAGTCTCTAGAAAATTGATTTGTAGAAAAAAATAGGGTGGTTTGGAGGAAATACACCTGATGGGAGATAGGGTCTACAGTTAGAAGTTAAATTTTCATGATGCTATTGCCTAATATTTAGCAACAACTTTGCCACAAACCCAGGAGTTGGTGGAGGCTGATGTATGGGGAAAATGTATGATGTTATGAATGTTTATTTGGAAAGTCCCAGCATTAACTAAACACATAATTTTGCTGTATGTTCAGGTATAAATTGAAGACTTCAAAAATTTTCTTTTTCCAAACAGAGGGTGTTGATAGTCACATATGAAATTCTTATATTTACCTATTTCTCTTTTCAGGTCTTCCATTTTTTGCTCTTCAAATACAGAGGATATGCTCATGGATGCATCTAGATGGATGGCTATACCCTCAGACTGGAACATGCATCTCTTGACACTTATGAGTCACTCTGCCTGACATCTGGGGAATAGCCAAATTGGGTTCTGTGTCCTTGTTCAGCCTGTAGATGTTTTTTCCTCCTGGTGGTGGGTAGGGTAATCTGGATGCCATTGGCACAGATTTGGAGGTTGGGTAATGTGCACCACTTTTTTGTAAAGGAGATTTTCTGTGAGCTGCCAACCTTGGTTTTTACTTTAAGAATAATTTCATTTTATTTCAAATGATTTCAAGAAGTAGAATATGACCTCACAGCAGTTATTTACATATGGATAACTGCCTCAGAATCTCTGTATACAGGAGAAAATCACAAAGTATTATGAGACTAATCAGAGATGCTTTCTGTGAAAGAAAAACTAGAGCTTGCTCTCATTAGAGGAGAGATTCATAAATTAATTCAATTCACAAAGATCTCCCCTAAATTGATCAAAAGTAGACTTTTTCAAAGATTAAAAATCAGAGAAAAACATTTGGAACTAGTTTATCATTATTCTCCTGCTAACTGCAACTACCATTATTTTGTTAGTTTTAAAAATTTTACAGAAGTTATTAGGCCAACTATCTTCACCAATGAATGAATTCCTGGAGGCCTTCACATGTTGCAAGACTATACTTTTCAGAGGAGCTAAATAAATGCCTTACCTTTCCATGTAGTGGGTATTTATCTCTTAAGTAGTGCACTGATTCTTAGGAAAAAATTTATATTCAAAGGATATTAGATATTAAAGGGTCATTTCAAATATTTGTG
>JAKSZT010053875.1:1501288-1546561 GCA_026826555.1 Tolypeutes matacus
TAACCGCGGGGCTCAGCCGCCTGTGCCAACCTCCACCGGCAGCCTCAAAACTCACGAATCTCCACCGTTCGGTTCACGCCGCTGATCCGCGCAGATAGATGTCCCAAGCTTCTCAGTCCACGCTTGCACAGCACAGACCCCCGGGCAGGACCCCGTCCCCAATCCGCCTTGCTCTGGGAGCTTGCAGTGTGCGCCCTCCTACACCAACGCCATCTTGCCGCCCTCTCCTACAGTGTTGATTTTTATTTGAATTGCATTAAAACTATAGATTTGTTTGGGTAGGATAGACATCTTGATGATGTTTAATCTTTCTTTTCATGAACAGGGAATATTCTTCCATTTATTTAATTCTTCTTTGATTTCCTTTAACAGTGTTGTGTAGTTTTCTGTATATAAGTTCTTTATATCTTTAGTTAAATTTATTCCTAGGTATTTTATACATTTAGTTACTATTGTAAATGGGATTTTTTTCTTGATTTCCTCCTCAGGTTGCTCATTATTGGTGTACAGAAATGCTACTGGTTTTTGAGCATTTATCTTATAGCCAGCAACTTTACTGAACTCCTTTATAAGTTCTAGAAGCTTTGTTTTAGATTTCTCAGGCCTTTCTATGTATAGGATCATGTCATCTGCAAATAGTGAAGTTTTTACTTCTTCCTTTCCAATTTGGATGCCTTTCATATCTTTTTCTTGCTTCAGTGCTTGAGCAAGTAATTCTAAGACAATGTTAAATAGGAGCAGTGATACTGGGCATCTCGGTCTTGTTCCAGATCTTAAAGAGAATGATTTTAGGATTTCAGCATTAAGATAGTGTTGGTTCTGGGTTTTTCATATATACACTTTATCATGTTCAGAAAGTTTCCTTCTATGCCTATCTCTTGTGGTGTTTTTATCAGGAAAGTTTGCTGTATTTTTTTGAATGCTTTTTCTGCATCTATAGAGATGGTCATGTGATTTTTTCCTTTCAATCTGTTTATGTGGTGTATTATATTGATTGCTTTTTTATGGTGAACATCCTTGCATACCCAGTATGAAACCCATTTGGTCATGGTGTATACTTCATTTGATATGTTGTTGAATGTGATCAGCAAGGATTTTGTCAAGGATTTTAGCATCTAGGTCAGTAGAGAGATTGGTCTATAGTTTTCCTTTCTTGTGGCATCTCTGTTTGGCTTTGTTATTAGGGTAATTTTGGCATTATAGAATTAGTTAGGCAATGTTCCTTCTACTTCTATTTTTTGGAAAACCTTAAGTAGGATTGGTGTTAGCACTTTCTGGAATGTTGGTAGAATTCCCCTGTGAAGCTGTCTGGTCTTGGGCTCTTCTTATTTGGAGGTTTTTGATGACTGAATCTATCTCTTTACTTGTATTTGGACTGTTGAGTTCATCAATTTCTGCTTTCATCAATATAGGCTGCTTGTGAGTTTCTAGGAATTTGTCCATTTCCTCTAAATTATCATTCTTGTATGCATATAATTTTTCAAAGTATCCTCTTATGATACTCTTTATTTCTGTGGGGTCAGTAGTGATATCCCTTTGCTCATTCCTTATTTTATGTATTTGCATCTGTTCTCTCTTTTTCTTTGTTAGTCTGGCTAAGGGTTTGTCAATTTTATTGATATTCTCGAAGAACCAGCTTTTGGTTTTGTTTATTTTTTCTAGCACCTTCTATTTTCTATTTCATTTAGTTCTGCTTTAATTTCGTTATTTCCTTCTTTGTACTTCCTTTTGGGTTGTTTTTTGTTGTTTTTCCATATCCTCCGAGTGTGCAGTTAGGTCTTCAATTTTAGCTCTTTCTTCTTTTTTGATATATGCATTTATGGCTCTGAATTTCTATCTCAGTACAGCTTTGGTTGCATCCGATAGGTTTTGATATGTTGTGTTGTCATTTTCATCCATTTCAAGGTAGTTACTGATTTATTTTGGCATTTCCTCCTTGACCCCCTCTTTAAGAGTGAATGGTTCAACTTCCATATCTTTGTGCCTAATCTGTTTCCCATGGCCCTTAGTGATTTCCAATTTCATTCCATTGTGGTATGAGAAATTACTTGGTATAACCTCAGTCTTTCTGAATTCATATGCTTTGGCTTCACATGTGGTCTATTTTGGAGTATGAGTGATGTGCACTTGAGAAGATTGTTTATCCCACTGTATTTGGGTGTAGCATTCTGTATTTATCTATTAGGTCCAGATCCTCTAATGTATTATTCAGAGTCTTTGTTTCTTTATTGATTCTCTGTTGTGATTTTCTGTCTAATGGTATTAATGGTATATTAAAGTCCCCCACTATAATTGTAGAGGCATTTATATCTTCACCTTAGTCTTCCCAGTGATTGCCTTATGTATTTTGAGACACCCTGATAGATGTCTAAATGTTTATGATTGTTCTTTCTTCTTGAAAGGTCACCCCTCTTACTAATATATAGTATTGATCTTTGTTTCTTACAATAGTTTTGCATTTAATGTCTATTTTGTCAGTATATTTTATTAGTATAATTAGTATATTAATATATTAGTATAGCTACTCTTGCCCTTTTTTGGTTGTTGTTTGCTTTAAAATTTGTTTCCCAGCCATTCACTTTCAGTCTCTTTGAATCCCTGGGTCTAAGTTGGGTTTCTTGCTGATCACATATAGATAGGTCATATTTTCTCATCCATTCTGCCAATCTGTGTCTCTTTACTGGTGAGTTTAATCCATTAACTTTCAGTGTTATTACTCTCAAGGAATTTTTTACATCAGCCATAATTTCTTTGGGTTTATGTATGTCACATATTGTTTTTATTTCTCTTTTTGTCTTTTTAGTTGTTCTTACACTCTCTAACTTTCTTTCTCCTGTTTTCTCCTTTCAACTTGTAGAACATCCTTTAATATTTTTTGAAGGGCAGTTTTCTTATTGACATACTCTCTTAATTTCTATCTGTGAATATTTTGAACTCTCCATAAATTTTGATTGCAAGCTTTGCTGGATAGAGAATTCTTGGCTGGAAGTTTTTTTCTTTGAGTACCTTGACTATGTCAAACCATTGTCTTCTTGCCTCCATGGTTTCAGATGAGAAATCAGCACTTAATCTATTGAGTTTCCCTTGTATGTGATGGTTCTCTTTTGTCATGCTGCCTTAAGTATTTTCTCTTTGTCTTGAGCATTGGATATTTTGACAAGTATATGTCTTGGAGTAGGCCTGTTAGGATTTATATTTTTAGGGTTGTGCTGTGCTACCTGTACATGTACATCTGTCTCCCTCAATAGGGTAGTGAATTTTTCAGCCATTATTTCTTTCAACACTCCTTCTGTTCCCTTTCTCTTCTCTTCTCCCTCTGGGATGCTTATATTGCATATCATTGTGCATTTTGTGTTGTCATTTAAATCCCTAAGTCCCTGCTGGATTTTTTCTATCTTTTTATGTCTCTGTTCTACTATATATTTGATTTCAGATGTACTGTCTTACACATCACTAATTTTTTCTTCTGCCTCTTCAAATCTGCTGCTATGTGATTCCAGTGTTTTCTTCAATTGTTGGATGGGGCTATTCATCACCATTATATCTATTTTCTTTTTATGTATGTTTACAATTTCTTCAGTATGTTCTCCCAGTGTCTTCTTAATATTCTTAATCTCTTCCTTCACTTCACTAAGTTGGTCCATATTTGTTTGGAGAGCTTTGTTTAGTTGTTCAATGTTCTGCACCACTTCCTGGTTTTTAGTTTATTCATTGGATGGCCCATGTTTTCCTGTTTCTTTCTATTGTTTGTAATTTTTTGTTGCCTTTCTGTCATCATTTATCTTGATGGGTTTATTCAATTGATTAGCTTCTGTCTCTGCTCTAGAGTTTTGTTTAGTTGCTTGTTTTGTGTGTGTGGTAAGTTTTCTCTTTGACACTTTGTTCTGGTTGTTCTATTTCCTTGTATTTTTTCTATGTACCCTTGAAGGAAAAAGATTAGGGCCAGAAAAATTGAAAGAGGTCAGAAAAGAAAAAGGATAATAGAAATAATGATAAAAGTTAGAAGAAGGGCTGTATAAAATTAGTAAAATGCATATTTATCTCATATAAGCAATGTAGAGTAATAGGAATAATAAATTGGAGTACCTACAATGAAATGTTAAACCAAATAGAGAAAAATATATAGAATGTTATAGAAGGCCATAATGAAGAGGAAGAGAGAAAGAAAAAAGAAAGGTCAGAAAGAAAAAAATTAATTAAAAAAAGAAAGAAAACAGAACAGAAAAGATAGAAATAGAGACCACTGAAGTTGAGGACTAATACAAAAGGTGGACTGTAAGCACCACCACATCAGCAGAAGATAGAAAAATGAAGGAAGGGAAAGTGATAGCATTGGTAGACAAAACCAGTATACTCAGAAAATAGGAAATCAAGGAAGGAGAAGCACAGCAAAGAAGAAACAATCTAGCAGCACCTAATTTTTAAAAGGGGGGGGGCAGGAAAGTCAAAAGAAAAACAAGAAACAAAACAGAACAACAACAAAAAAAAACCCCAAACAAACACAAAAGCAAACAGTCAAACAAACTAAGGAAGAACAGTGTTCCTTCTTGGGCCCCTGTGGAGCCTCTCAGGCTCACTTTATTCATCAATCAATTACCCTGCAGGCTTTTCACTGCAGGTTTTGAGGTGGGTTTTAGCGAGTACATTAAGTTAAAAAAATTTTTTTTGAGTAAGCTTTTTTTTTCCTAAAAATAACAGACTCAAAAGAAGCTAGAATAAAAATAATGCCTGTGTTCCCTGTTCTATGGTACCAGCTGGATGTTAGATATCCCTGTGGATCACCACTATTAGAGGAGTTGGAAGTCAAACCAGGGATCTCATACATTCAAGGAAGAGATTCCTCTCCTGAGATACCCCTTAAACTGGGTCAGCCAGCTCTTCAGAAAGCTATTCAGTCAGTTTCCCCTGGGTAGATTTTATTCTCCTGGGCATCTGGGTTCAGCAGCCTGTGTGATCAGATCCCCCCATCCTCTCCAGGTCAGGTTGAGTTCCCTTTTGAAATTCAAATGGGACCATGATGACTGAGTACTACACCGAAGTGATTTTTCAAGCCTCTTCTGGACCACCCCCTCCTCCCAGGAGATCCTAAAAAGGCTGTTGAAAACCTATTAAGGGCTTCCCACTGCCTGACTGCCTTAGGGGAGTTGAAATTCTGAGAGTTCTCAGCACAGAACTATTAAATTGGCTGACTCCACCCTCTCTCAGGCCAAGCCTCTGTATCCCAGGGCAGTTAGGTAAAACAGGCTTCCTCAGCAGATTCACCTCTCCCCTCAGGCTGGTGCCACTTTGAGCTGGCTGGTGTGCTCCCCAAAGCTCCAAGGGTGCCCAGGCAACTAAACCCACAGAAAGGAAATCCCTCTCTGCCCCCTGCCCAAACCCTCCCACTCTCAAAAAATGCTTCCTTTTGCCAGGTGGCCAGAAGGAGTCAGGATTCACCCTGGCTCTTTGTTCTGAGGGTGGGGCTTAACTGTCTTTGGTCTCCATGGGTTCTAAAATACATGGCTTTATCTGGAGCAATCTTTCTCCTTGTCCCGCTCCCTCCAGATCAATGCCTCAAAGCCTCCTGCTCTGTGGGTTCCCAGAAAAGTGTAGTTGGGCTGGATACTGTCCCCAATCAGCCGCCCTCTTAACAATGCATGACTACATTCAGGTTTAAGGTACTGGATCTGATTTGTTTTCTTCAATTCAGCATTTGTGGAGTCCTTCTCCATTCCCTACCATTCTCCAGTGTCTTGATGTCATTCTTACAGATTATTGGGTCCAATAGTTAGGGCCGTAATATACAAAATAGAATTATGTCATCATTGATTTCAGTGATGTCAGAATTATTAGTAACATTTAAATGATTCTTCACCTATAAGATATTTCTTATCATGGATTATGTAAAATCTAACCTGGCCTTACAGTCACTGTCTCTGTCTCTCTCTCTCTTTTTTTTTTTTTGGTAATAACTTTTTATTCTATTAGTTATGTATCATCAAGTAGTGCTCAACTGGAAAATATTTGTTAACAGAAAGATTTACAATTCTAAAATAAACCACATTTATTAATATCTCCAATCCTCTCAGGTTGATCAGTAAGTTTTTGGATAGTTCTCAAGCTCATGTGTAGGAGACAGTTTTTAAAAAGTTTATGTTTCTCTTGAAAAAATTTCACCATGAATTTGGTAGTTATTTTCCTTTTTTAAATGTTATTATTAGAGCAGTGTGTTTACCAAAAAATTATTGCAGAAAATAGAGAATTTCTGTATATCCCCCACTTATTTTCCTTATCATTAACCTTTTATATTACTCTCTGTTAGAGGTTCCCCCTCACTAGGTTTGCAATAATTAACAAGCTATGACTCAATTCCCCCTGACATGTTTTAAAGAAGGACAAGCTCCCCTTAAAACTATGTGTCTGAAAGCATGGCACTTCCCCAAAGGTTGAACAAAGAGACCATGTGGAAATGAGAATAAGGTGAGGTAGAGAGCTTCCCCCTCCAGACCAAGGCTCCACCAGCCCCCCATGCACTCCAAGGGCATATAACTCTCTAGCTCATTATCCTCTAGTTGTACAAGGGAAAATTTTCACCTCTAGGGCTTCCTATTGACCCCTAAACTTTACTCAAACCCTTGAGGCCCTTCCACCAACTATCCTTTTCCCACCTAGGAATATACTGTATAAATTCATATCCCTCCTTTCAAGGGGCAGGCTGAAGTCTATTCTTCAGGCCCCCTCTGTTGGGAGAGCTTCCCAATAAACTTTCTGCATGGAATCAACAGTCTCTGTGTCCCAGTGAGTGCCATTTTCATTGGTGCTGAAAATCTGGAACTGGCATCATGTTGAGACTGACTGATTGGTGAGGAATCTCCCTATGTGGCAGCTGAATGCCCATCCAACACTGGACATCGAATCTTGGCTGTGTGAGTTAAGGGTTTCTCCACTGGAGGATCCTGCTCTCTCTCTCTCTCCTTTCTTCCATTGTCCAGGACAACCTGCTGAAAAACCCTAGTGCTAGGTCAGTGATCCTCACAGTCCCTGAGGGCCACAGCAGGTTGTAGGCTGCATCCTTTTGGGAAGAAATCCCTTGGCTCTAGAGATGTCTTGTTCCAAACACTGTTTCCTGTTTCCTTGGAGATTTCTGACTGATTTGGGGACACCTGTCTCACTCAGAATCTCCCCTGTCTTAGAAATCCTTAGTCTCACCCAAGCCATCAAAAATGGAGAATTCAATTTTGCCCCTCCCCCAAAACCACACCTCTGGGCTGTCTCCTTCATAACCTTAAAATTCTGTACCCAGAAGGAGACATCAGATGTACAAAGTTCTTTTTCTATTTGACCTCTGTGTGGCTGTAATACAAATTGAACAATGAAAATCAATGGCCGGAGAACGGCACTTTCAATTTCCAAGTTCTCTGAGACTTAGAGAACTTTATCCAGTGCAACAGCAGATGGTCAGAGGTCCCTTACATTCAGGCATTCATTTTCCTTCCTTCCTTCCCTCTGCCAATGCTGCTTTTCCTATCAAATTCTTCTTTTACACAAGAAACCTCCTCAGAAACCTTCCTCCTCATCACCCCCACTCCCTAAACCTAAAACTTCTGAACACTCTGACTTTGGTCACTCAGATCATGGCCCCCCATACTTCCTTCATATAATCCTCCAGTGTTATCTCTAAACTCACCCACCCCCTTCTTCCTCCCCCCTTCATCACTGATGCCTTCTACCTCTCCCTTCTCCCCTCCTCATGCTCACTCACAGGGTACCTCCTCCTCCTTCTGCACTACAGCCTTCCACCTCTGTCAGCACACAGACTCCTAACTTCACACAGGCACCAGCTTCTCTCTTACCCCTCCAGAAAGTAACAGGAGCTGAAGGAATTGTTAGAGTACATGTTCTTTTCTTACTCTCAGATTTAAGCCACATAGAGGATCTGTTAGGCTCTTTCTCTGAAAACCTCTACATCATTCTTTCCACCTGTCTATCCCCAGAAGAAAAAAATATATATTTGGCTTGCATCCCAAACCCTTGCAAATATCCTAAATGAACAAAATGCTGCCAACAGCACTGTCAGTGCCATGGCAGTCCCCTGAAAAAAACCTAGCTGTAAATCCTCCACCCTCCAGAGTTCCCAACAAACACTTCACTCCAGGCAAGTACAAAAAACCACCAAGGCCATGCTTCAAATGCAAAAAGCTTGGGCACTGGTCCAAGCAATGCCCAAACCCACAACCTCCTCCAAGGCCATGCCCACTATGCAAGCAAGGAATCCACTGGAAGTCCAACTGTCCCCAAGCCTTTCAAGGCAAAAGAGCCTCAGTTACCCAGGTAGACCCAACCCCTGGTTTCAATCTCCCACACCTTCTGGAACTGGCAACAGACAATTAAAGTTACCCAGGAACCAAGCAGGCCCCCACACCCATCTCTAAAACAGAACCTTAGGTAACTCTGATGGTGGCAGGTAAGCCAATTTTGTTTCTTATTAACACAAAAACCACTTTCTCTGTCCTTCCCCAAATCCCTAAACCCTTAATTCACTCCTCAATCTCAATAGTGAAGGTCAATAGAATAGTTTCACAACCCCTCTTTTACTGTACTCACTAAGAAACCACCTGTTCACTCACTCACTCCCTCCTCTACTCCCCCTTTTTATGCCAAACTCTGTCAATCTGAAAATCTAAGATACTAAAATTGCTATCATTGCTGCCCATCACAAGCCAGTCACAATTCAACTCAAAAATCCTACCCACATCCCATTCAAACCCCAATGTCCTGTCACTCTTGATGTCCTGCACAGTATCAAACCCACAATTCCTCACTCTTACAATTAGCTTTACAATTTAGCTTACTCCTGAATTTTCAATCTGTGTACTCCTAAAATGTAATAATCCAAAATATAGGTGTTAAATATTTGCCTATCTAAACTGCTAAATTAAAGCTTAAAAACAGCCATACCAAAAGAGTAAGAATTATAAGTCAAATTAGTGAGCTTTATGTTTCGGTTAATGTGTCTAATGAAATCATTAGCCTGACAGTTTGTTTAATTTTGATGGTAATTGTATGCTATAAGAAGTTTGCTTTAAAACAGCTTCCAAAGTTATTTTGGTAACTTAAATATGGAAGGTATAGAGAAGTTATTATTTTCTTTGTATTAAGGAAAAAGAAAGTAATTTTGTCCTAAGATAAAAGGACTGGTTTTTAAGAAGGAATAAAATGTGGGACAAAACCTGAATGAATACAGAAAATTTGGAAGGTATATGGAAAGGGAAATTTGTGGTTAAAGTTTAATAATATTTATTGGGTCTATCTATAAAGTTTTAAAAGCTATAGTATCAAATAGTATACAAATGCAAATTTAAAATTTTATTCTTTCTCTGTTAAAGTGACAAAGTTTCTTAAATTGTTGGGTCTGTTTTAGCAAAAGTTTACAAAGAGTTTTTCTCTCTCCTGAGAAACCATTGTACAAAAAGTCTCTTTTATCAAAATAACTTCTTATACTTTAACCTTATCATTTCCTTGGCTGTTTAAGAAAAACAAGTCTTATTTTAAAAAAACCACATAATATTCAAACTTAACAACTTTTAACATTGTATAAATAAAAAGTTCATATGAATACTTAGAGTGTATAAAATTTCTGAAAATTTAACAATGTTCCAGCATAATATTGGATAAAAATATAATGTTAATCATGGTTTTATTTATCATTAAAAATGGTATGTATCACAAAACAACCTCTCTACCTGGAAATCAAAAAGCAAATTCTTTAACTCATACAGGTCTGATTCACACTGAAAACTGCCACAGAACAGATGCTTTAACTCATATTTGTCCAATTCACATTAAAAGCTGCCACATGGACATATATAACAGTAAGTTATCATAAATTAAAGTAACACCACTGCCATATACAGCAACCTTAAATATTGTTAGTTTATTACAAAAATCAATATCCAATTGTATCACTATCACTTTGTTCTAAAACTTGCTAAAGCTTTCTCTAGTATCTCCTTAGGCAAATCAAGCCAATCTGCATTCATCTTCATGTGAAAAAGCCATTGGTGGATTTTGCAGTGCTTTCCAAAGGCTGTGTGCATAACCCAATCATCTATCCTGGCCTGGTAACAAAAGTATCTGACTGTGTGAAAAACCTGTTTGTATAACCCTATTTTGTTATACTAATAATATTATGTTAACCAATAATTCTTTTTACAGAATTAAAAAAAAAAAACTCTTAGAAACAATAGTATCTTATCTTAAAAAAATGAAATGTACAAACAATTGGAACAAGGTATTAAGTCCAAGTTGCTCTGTCAAATTCTTAAATGTTATTTAGTTGGATAAAACAGAAACTATTACCTTCTGCTGTAACTAATAAAGTACGTTTTCTCACATTAATAGTTTATAATATTGTTGCAATAGTAAAAATCCTTCATCCCTCATTTAGCTCAAATATTAAAACCATTATATGTGTTAATCAGGAAAAGTTCATGGGAATAAGAGAACCTCCAGCAGGCTGCTTTTAAAAAAAAATTCAGAGAGGGCATTGGCACAGCTTAAGCAGGAAGGGGGTAAACTCTAATTTACCTTGTAAATTAAATGTAGCCAGCATCAACATTAGCTTTAAGTAAAGTTTGCAGCAAAGGCAACATTCTAAACAAATTCCCTTTGGGTTGCAATCACAATTGTAAAAGGGGCCAAATTACAATATAGCCCCCTAATAAAAACAACTGTGTGCAGCATACCATGTCCTGCTAGAAGTAAAAGTCTTAACCCTTTAGTGTCTGGTCACTCTAAAAACTGCCAATTCTATCCAAAGGTGGATTGCAGATACAGAAAACAAAACAAGAACAAGGAACTATCATGAAACACCCTCTATGGAGAAGAAATCTGTGGAAAAATATCAGAAATACCTGCCAACAGCAACAAGTAACTGTCTATCATATGCCTGCCCACTCTTATAACACTCCTCTTGAGTCTGTTAAAGCAAATACTCTTGCAAAGATCCAGAGCTATACCATTGAAACCTGAAAAGGAGCAGAGTGGCTCCACAAGAAAAATGGACATCATAACTACTGAACCCTGTAGCAGCATTACCAGAAGCCTGTTGCTCATCAACAGCTCATGGATATCACCCATAAATATTATTCATGCTCACTCTAACAACTGAACATCAGTTTCCTCCTGCTCTCAAAAGGAATAAGGAATGCTTTCACTACTACAAACACTGCAACAAAACTCTTGTAACTAGCCAATTACTATTTGCTGCCTAAAAATGTAAGTATCCTATATAAAATGTCAGTCACCCTACAACCCAAAATGAAAAGTAATAAAAATTTGTTGTTGCCTATACCTCAAACTATACAAATTGGAAAAAATTATTTCATTTTAGCCATACCAGGCAGCCTTTCTGGATGGAAATCTTAAGTCCATAAAAACAAAAATCACTGAAACATTGTTATGAAAACACAGTTAATAATCTGAAATCTCCTATTCCCACTAAAACTCTATGCATGTCTATGCAAACTCTTCTTATACCTCAACTAAGTTTTAATATCACTCAAACCTCACAGCATATGATGCATCAAATAAGTTATTAATAATCTAACTATGTTTGATTGATTTTCCTCAATATCTTATCCCTGAATATCATAGTTAATTCCCAACCTCACCCCACTAATAACCCTCCTTCTTTTAATATCAGCAGGATCATATATTCTCCAAGTTATAATGTAGTTCATTAAACAAGTCTGGAACAACACCCAGAGTCACATGAACAAACTACTTTTAATGCATGAAATTCAATACCAGCCATTAACCCCTAAAACACCACTGCAATAATTCAACAAAGCCCCACTCTAACCCTCAACAGCAGGAAGGAGCCCAAGATAATAACTCTAGGAATCTATCATGAGTAACCTCATTCCTCTCATTTTTCTTCATGCATATATATGTAGTTATATATATAACCAAAGAGTTAGGAATGTTAGAGGTTTCCCTCACTAGGTTTGTAATAATTAACAAGCTGTGACTCAATTCCCCCTGACATGCTTTAAGGAAGGACAAGCCCCCCATTAAGCCTACGTGTCTGAAAGCAGGGCACTTCCCCAAAGGTTGACGAAATGGACCATGTGGAAATGGCAGTTAAATAAGATAGAGAGCTTACCCCCTCCAGACCAAGGCTGCACCAACACCCCCCCCAGCACTCCAAGGACACATAACTCCTTAGTTCATTATTATCTAGCTGTACAAGGGAAAAATTTAACCTCTAGGGTTTCCTATTGGCCCCTGAACCTTACCCAAACCCTTGACCCCTTCCCACAGACTATCATTTCCCCACCTAGGAATGTACTATATAAATTCAGATCCCTCCTGTCAAGGGGTGGGCTGAAGTCTATTATTCAGAACCCCTCTGTTGAGAAAGCTTACTTATAAACTTTCTGCCTGCAATCATCTGTCTCCATGTCTCAGTGAGCACCATTTTCCCCAACACTTCCCTTATTGATATTCTGTCGAAAGGGTCAATCCTTTTTAAAATGTGCACTGAATGCTCCTATTAGTAAAGTACTGCTATCTATTTCTCCCTTCAAGTTTTCAATTTTTGTTTCATATATTTTGGAGCTTTGCTATATATATAAAAATTGCTCATATATATATATATATATATATATATATATATTTAATTGCTGGCTTTGACTTTAATTGAATGATTTATCAGTATATAGTGTTTTTCTTTATCCTAGGCAGCAGTTTTATTTTTAATTAAACCTGGGTTACAGAAAAATCATGTAGAATGAACAGTGTTCTGGTATACTCCCAACACACATGCATAGTTTCCCTTATCATGAATATTTTCCATTATTATGGTAGTGGTGTTACAATTGATAAACCTAGATTCTTATTATTATAGGGTTAACTACAGCCCATATACATGTATACTGTTCCTATTCCCTTCTGAAACCCCTCTTCTTGTTGTAATTTTTACATGTTATGTGTTCATACATTTTATATCCCTGACCATAGTTGATCTATAATTTTATGCACTAGAATTTTAGAAATTTTAAAATATGTAGTTACATACCCAAACCCAATATATTATTACTGCTCTTTTTAATTAAATGGTTGACTTTATGAGAGTTCTTAAATTTTTATGTAATTGACCCACTGTTCAGTGTCCTTTCATTTCTGTCTGAAGAACTTGCTTAAAATTGTTTGTAGGGCAGCAGAAGTGGTAGAAAACTCCCATAAGATTTTTTGTTTTAATATGGGGATGCCATATTAATCTTCCCCTCATTTCCAAAAGCCTGTTGCACTAGATATAGTATTATTAGAAGTGACTCATTTTCTGTTAACCCTTGAAATATTGCATCTTAATTTACCTTTTTGCCTTCTTGTTTTTTGGCTCCATAATTTTTGTGGTGAAATTGTTGCTTGATCTTATTGGGACTCACTTGGAGAGAACACATTGCTTTACTCTTGCAGTTGTCAGAACTCTCTCCTTGCCCATGGCATTTTACTGTGTGATTCCAATGTGTCTGGGCATGGCTTTCTATGACTTTATCCTGCATGAGGTTCTTTCTGTTCTTTGATTGTGCATACACATGCCTTTCATTACATCTGAGAGGTTTCCTGCCATTATATATTTGAATATTCCTTCTGCTACTTTCTCTTTATTTTCTTTCTGTGTGTCCCATAAATCATGTGTGTTATTCTTGATTTTATACCATATGCCCTTTCCACCAGGTGTAAAAGGGCATACAGATTCCTGAGGTTCCAGGAACCTAATAACCACAAAAATGAGAAACTTTACAGCACAATGATGAGACAGTCTAACCAATCACATATGACACCAGATATATCCATTCTTACACAGGGATGGAAATCCTTTTCAATGAGTGCTAAATTAGCCTGCAGGCCATGGGTTCCAAAGTGGTTCCTGGCAGAAGAGGCTGAAACTGGTAGGAGTAGGCTCCATGTGGTCTATATGAGTCTAGGGAAATGCGACCACCTGGTGCTGCTGGTTGTTCAGCATTGCAATTTGGCTCATCTGTCCTCCACCATGGGGGTCCCCAAAGGGTGTTTCTTGAACATATCTACTGCCCATGGCTTTGTGGTGGAGGGGGCAGGGACACAGGTGGAAGGGAATCTTTGGAATAGAATTCTCCTAAATTGATGATCAGGCTGAAATAGAACACACAGGAATGAAATAAAAAAAATATATCTTCCTGGTAACAGGATCATGAAGCTTTAATTCTGTTTAGAGGTAGTGGTCAAAATGTAGATGTATTTTCAATAAAACAAGAGTCAAATTGATGATTAAAGGGGAAAATCAGTAAACACATGAGAAGCCATGAAACACAGATAACAACCACACCAAGCATTACCTGCTGACAATGGAAGACAATGGAGAATATGTGCCAAATATACACTCTGGGCCATGCTTAGTGGTCCTAGTCTAATGCTATTACTTATAATCTGTAACAAAACTTCCATCACAGTGTGGTGTGTTGATGGAAGGCTGTTGTATGTGAGGTCTTACATAATGCATGATTTATTTTCTAAGTTCACATTCTGTAATGAAAATATACTTTGAAAACTACTAATAGTGTGGGTTGGAGAAAATGACTTTAAATGTATGATATAGACTGTACTCAGGAAACAGCTTTTGATGATATTATTCGTGCACATATTTGGTGCCTTTCAAATAGGAAAACCATTTTCAAAACAGCTGGCAAAATGCAAACTTGGAAAATGACTCTAAAATATCTAATATGTTTTGAATATAAATTTTTTCTTAAGAATGTATTCATTACTCAAGGGATAAGTACATACTACATGAAAATGTAAGGCATTTAATTAGCTATTTTGAAAATTACACTTGAAACATGAGTGGCCTCAATGATTTCATTTATTGGTGAAGGCAGATGTTACAAAAATTTCTGTACATTATTTAAAACTTAATTAAATAACGATAACTACACTTACTGGGAGAATAATGATGAGCTAGATAAAAATTATTTTCTCTGATTTATAATCTTTGAATAAGCCCACTTTTGACTGAGTAATTTAGAGGAGGTCTTTGTGAATTAATTTATGAATCTTTCTTCTAATGATTGCAAGCTCTAGGTTTGCTTTCACAGAAAACATCTCTGATAACTCTCATAATTCTTTGAGATTTTCTCATATATAGAGGGATTCAAGGGCATTAGCTATATGTAAATAACTGTTTTTTGGACACATTCTACTTCTTTGAAAGCATTTGAAATAAAATGAGTTATAGTAAAAAACAAGGCTGACAGCTCACAGAAAATATCCCTCACAACAAAATGATGTACATTCCCCAACCTCCAACTCTACCCCAATGTCATCCAGATGCCCCTGCCCACCACCAGAGGGAAAAAAATATCTATAGGCTGAACAAAGATACAAAACCCAATTTGGCTTTTCCCCAGATGTCAGGTGTGGTGGCTCATAAGTGTCAAGGGATGCATGGTACTGTGAGTACAGCCATCCATCTTGATGCACCCATGGGCACATCCTCTGATTTTGAAGAGCAACAAATGGAAGACCTGAATAGAGAAAGAGGCAAATACAAAACTTTCATATCTGACTATCAACACACTCTGTTTTTTAAAATACTTTTTATTGAAGTGTAAAATTCATACCTGAATATACAGCAACATTATTTGTATAGTAATCACTGGGAACTTTCCAAATAAACAAATGTAATATCAAACAGGTACCCCATACTTCAGCCTCCAAAAACTCCTGGGTTTGTGATGAAATGGTTGTTAAAAACTAGGCAAGAGCATCATGAAAATATGACTACTAACTGTATACCCTATCTCACATTGGGTATATTTCCCCCGAACCACCCTATCTTTTTCTACAAATCAATTTTATAGAGACTTAATAAAGTCAAATGAGGCAAAATGTACAATCCATGGTATTTGCTATAATCACAGAGCTTTGTGTTCTTCATTTCAAACATTATTAAAGCATTTTCATTATTTCAATAATAAGAACAAACAAAAACCAGACACAACACTCATACATAAATGCCTCCCCTCATAGCTTTGCTGTTTCCCTGCTATAAACAGCAGCTATTTCTGGCTATTCTTGCAGTAATATTTATTAGTTTTTAAAGCCATTTTATTGACATATATTCCCATACCATGCGGTATAGTCAAATCATAAAAGGAATTTTTTTCAAGCAGTTAATTAGACCTTTAATATAAAATTGAAAAACAAATGAGATACGAGTTACAAAGAAATTACAAATTTTAAAAGAGAGGGTAAAGGATCGTCTTGTAAGCATGGAGCACCATGGGACCATCCTACTATGACTGCCAGTTCCCACTGGATTACTTAGCCAGTGAGTGGCTCTGCTTGACCCGGCACTAGGCAGCTAGTGGCTATGTCTGGCAGCAGTGTTGCAGGAGGCTTCTGATAGGATGGCTCATGCTGGGGTAGGGCAGGGAACACAACAGACACTGGTGAGCCCTGCTCAGAACATGTGACTTCTAAAGGACATCCCTGGGGGTGGACCAGTTGTGAACACATCATTGGGCACCCAGAATCCTTGTGTGTAGGTTGGGGTGAGGGCTTCCTTCAGCCCCTGGGTATCTGTGGTGTTCCTGGCAGTACCATGTTCCACACTGTTGACAACCCCCACACCTACCCTTCCCTAAAATCACTTGAGAAACAAACTTTGGGCCTGTGGCACAGAGCCCTGCTTGCATTAGGACCATGTGGACCTGGCATGAACATCAAACAACAAAACCCTACTGCAGGAACATCGCTGATGTCTCCACATTGACCCCACTCTTCTCATGGAAACAAGCAGGCAGCATTTTCCTGGCAGTACTGTGACATTTCAGTGGTGCTGTTGCCTTACTATGCTCCTTATGTAACTTGGCCCTAGACTTGCAGGAGCACAGACCACATGAAAATATGCCATCTCTGACTGGTTTTAGTTATTTAAAATTCCTTGAGAATGGTTATGACCTAGCATAAGGGCTGTGGTAGCCATGTTCCATGTAGACTGAAAAACAGCAGGAATCTATTCTTCCAGTTGAGCAGTGAAGGTTCTAATGAACTTGTGCATGATCTACAATGTTCTTCTGGATATTTTTCTCTATTTTCCTTCTCTCTCTGTCACTCTCTTCACTCCCCCACTCACATTTGTTTGTTCTTGTGCCTATGGAAAGAGTGGTGTGATGATCAGGATTCTGTAAGTTTTTTCCTAGAAAATAAATACCTGTTTTTAATTGACCCAGGGCTGCATTTTTCTTTTTGCATACTGATGCATAATCATTAATTAAAATAGTCCATCTGGGTCCATAATATTTTCTCAGGATGACTATTGAAAAAGATTTTGAGTTTTCTTGCCACATAAAGGTAGGGGTTGACATATTGTTATCTGTGGTAATTCATTCCCATAAGATGTGAATTATCACCAAATAGGAATTTGATAATCCTGAACTAAATATGGTAAAAATGAAAATAAAATCACTAAACCAGTAATTTATGTCATTCTTGCAGATTATTGGGTCCGATTTTTAGAGCTGTAATATACAAATAAGAATTATGTCACCATTGATTTCAATGATGTCAGAATTAATAGTAACAGTTAAATATTCTTCCTCAATGGGGTATTTCTTATCAATGGATTATATTAAATCTAACTTGACCTTAAACTCTCTCTCTCGCTCTCTTTTTTGTAAAACATTTTTATTCGGTTACGTAGGTATTAAGTAGTGTTCAAATGAAAAATATTTGTTCACAGAATGATTTACAAATTCTAAAATAAACCACATTTAGTAATATCTCCAATCCTTTCAGACTGATCTTTAAGTTTTCGGGAAGCTCTTAAGCATATGGGTAGGAGACAATTTTTCTAAAGTTTATTTTTCTCTTGAAACAAATTTCACCATGAATTTTATAGTTGTTTTCATTTTATTCATGTTACTTTTAGAGTAGTTGGTTTACCAAAAAATTCTTGTAGAAAATAGAGAATTTCTGTATATACCCACTTGTTTTCCTTATCATTAATCTTTTATATTCTTCTCTTTCCTTCTTGATATTCTGTCTAAAGGGTCAATCCATTATGGAATGTGGTGTATTGAATTCTCCTATTAGTAATGTACCACTATCTATATCTTCTTTCAATTTTTCAACATTTGCTCCATATATTTTGGAGATTTGTTGTATATATAGAGAATTGTTCATTTATATATATATTTAATGTTGAAATTGTCTTTAATTGACCCATTTTTCAGTATATATTGTTTTTCTTTGTCTTAGGCAGCAGTTTTATTTTCAATATATCTTTTATAGTTTACAGAAAAATCATGTAGAATGAAAAGAGTTCCTGAATAACCACCCCCAAGTCAAGATTGTTATTTTTTTAGGATTAACTATTCTCCATATACATGTAAAACAGAAAATTTCAAGTTTTGAGAGGATGCAAAGAGTGACCTTCATTCATTACTTTTGGCAATGTAAAATGGTGCAGCCAATGTGGAAGATGGTTTGGCCATACCTAGAAAGGTAATTATAGAACTATCATGTGGCCTGGCAACCCAACTACAAGGTATATACCCCAAAGAATTAAAGCAGTGGCTCAAATATTTGCACACTGATATTCATAGGGGCATGAATCACTATTGCCAAAAGATGGAAGCATCCCATGTCCATCAACAAATGAATGGACAAATAAAATATGGTTATATACACACAATAGAATGTTTTACATCATTAAAAAAGGAATGAAGTTCTGATATGCAAAACAGGGATGATACAAAGATATCATCTTGTGTGAAATAAGCTATACGCAAAGAACAAATATTGTGTGGCCTCACTGAAATGAAATAATTATAATCAAAACACTTATAGAGGGGAGAGTTGTAGCTCAAGATATTGAGTGCATGCTTCCCATATAAGGTTCTGGGTTCAATCTCCAGTACCTTCTAAAAACAAAACAAACAAAAACACAAACTTTCTTTGGGGAGCAGATGTAGCTCAGTGGTTGAGCATCTGCTTCTCAAATACAAGTTCCTGAACCCAATCCCTGGTACCTTCCAAAAAAAAAGCACTCAGTGTCAGAATCTATAATATAGGTTACCAGGGTATGGGGTGGTGACAGAGAATAAGAAATTATACTTAAAATCGGTGGAATTTCAGTGCACATACATCCTGCACCACTGCCCCTCCTGGTAGTAAGTAAAATTGTAATCCACACATCCCAAAAAATTCTGGCCATCAAGATTGTGGGAGTGATGGACCATGCACCCCTAGTGCTTCCATCTCCTTGACTTGTCCAATAGCAGCAATATTGCCTTTCAGGTGGAGAAAATCACATTGTAGGCTTCTTAAAAGAGCTGTCTGTGGCTGTTCTCAGCTCTGACATTTTTGCCTATAAGGGTTTAGTTTGGCCAGTGGAAAAAACATGTTAAGTATGGGGTTAAACATAGACAACTTTCACTTGAATGAAGAAATGTACCCTTTGGCACCTGTGCCCCCAGACTTTATGAAGCACCTGGAAATTATTATGACCTTCACTGATGTTTGGTCTGCAATTGTTGAGCTGGAATGCATTTTTTGCCATCACTCTCTGAGAAGAGGACCAGGATCAAGCTGCTTTACAATGGCAAGTTCTACAACATACCTTCACTGTACTGCCACATGAGTATATGAACTCACCCACTATCTGTCCCAATGGGCCAGGCAATATTTGAATAAGCTACCCTTGCCCAAAGGACAGAGAGTGTTCCATTATATTGTTGACATCATTTTAGTGGGCCAGTGCAAAGAAAAAACCACCCAGGAACTGCATTTATTGCTAACTTGGCTTCAACAATCCAATTGAGCCATAAATTCCAAGATACAAGGCCCTGCCCAATAAGTCATATTTTTAGGTAGTATATGGGCCAGAGTCCAGCACTGGATTCCTGACATGGTATAGGACAAATTATTGCACCTAAAGCCACCCACCTTCAAAAAGGAAGTTCAGCAGTTTTTAAGTTATTTTTGTATTGGTGCCAACATATTCTACATCTTGGTATCTTGGTATCTACCTGGCACCTCTATATTGGATCATATTTGGTCATGCTGAAAGAATAGCCATAGGAATTTTTTTTAAGGTTCTGGGGCCAGAGATTGAAACTGGGACCTCAAATGTGGGTAACTGGTATTTGGCTTCCGTGAATTGGTTTTTTCATTTGTTTACTTGTTTTATTTTTTTTAAGAGGCACTGGGAATTGAACTGGGGACCTCCCATGTGAGAAGTGGGCACTCAGTCTCTTGAGCAATATCCGTTCCCCAGGATTTTAGATGAGAAAGTTCCATAGATGAAGTGTATGTATTCCTAGAAACACCAAACAAGCTACACTGAGCATAGAAAAAATAGAAGACCACCAAAAACAATTACAAGCAATGAGATTGAATCAGTCATCAAAAATCTTCCAAAAGAAAAAGTCTATGACCATATGGGTTCACAGGTGAATTCTACTAAACATTTTGAGAATAATTAATACCCATTCTGTTTAATCTCTTCCAAAAAATTGAAGAGGAGAGAAAATTACCCAATACATTTTCTGAACCCAACATCACCCTATACCAAAGCCAGATAAAGATAGCACAAGAAAAGAAAATTACAAAACAATCCCTCTCATGAACATAGATGCAAAACTTTTCAACAACATTCTTGCAAATTAATTCCAAAAGCATATAAAAACAATTATACATCATGATCATGTGGGTGTAATTCCTCATATGTACAAGTGTGGCACAATTTAAGAAAATCAATTAATGTAATATATCATATTAACAAACTGAAAGGAAAAAAATCACGATTATCTCAATTCAAAAGCTATTTTACAAAATCCAGCATCATTTTTTCATAAAAATACTTCAAAAGATAAATATGGAAAGAAAGTCTCTGAATATAATAAAATGCATATATGAAAATCCCACAGTCAACATCATACTCTATGGGGAGAGGTGGAAAATTTTCCCTCTAAGATCAGGAACAAGACAAGGATGCCCACTGCCAGCTCTATAATTCAACATTGTGCTAGATGTTCTAACTAGAGCAATTAGGCAGAACAAAAAATAAAAGACACCCAGATTGGAAAAGAGGAAGTAAATCTCTCACTATTTGCAGATAATGTGATTCTATATTTAGAAAATCCTGAAATATCTGCAACAAAGCTACTTGAGCTAATAAATGAATTCAGCAAAGTGGCAAGATCAACATGCAAATATCAGTAGCATTTCTCCATTCTAGTGATGACCAAGCTAAGGAGGAAATCAAGACAAAAATTCCATTTACAATAGCAACAAAAAGACGCAAATATTTAGGGATTAACTTAGCCAAGAATGTAAAGGAAAACTACAAAACACTGTTAAGAGTAATAAAAGAAGACCTAAACAAATGGATGGACATTTTGTGTTCATGGATTGGAAGACTGAAAATCATGAATATGTAAATTCTAAAAAATTGATTTATTAGAATTTAATGATTCAATGCAATGACTCAATGCAATGTCAAGCAAAATTTCAAAAATTTATTTTACAGAAATTAAAAAGTCAATTACTAAATTTATTTGAAGAGAAAGGGATCCTGAATAGCCAAAAATATCCTAAAAAAGAAGAACAAAGTCAGAGGACTCATACTTCCTGACCTTGAAGTGTAATATAAAGCTACAGTGGTCAACACAGCATGGCTTTGGCATAAAGATAAATGCATTGATCAATAGAATAGAACTGAGAGTTCAGAAATAGGCCCCCACGTGTATGGTCAACTGATTTTTGATAACTCTACAAAGTCCACTTTTCTGGGACAGAAGAGTCTCTTCAATAAATGGTGCTGGAAGAACTGAGTATCCATAACCAAAAGAATGAAAGAGGACCACTACCTCACTCCCTATACAAGAATCAACTCAAAATGGATCAGCAACATAAACATAAAAGTCAAGACCATAAAACTTCTAGAAGATAATATAGGGAAATCTCTACAAGACCTTGTAGTTGATGGGAGTCTCTTAAACATTATGCCCAAAGCATGAACAACAAAAGAAAACATAGATAAATGGGACCTCCTCAAAATAAAACACCTCTGCACCATAAACAACTATGTAAAGAGGGTGAAAATGCATTCTACTCAATGGGAGAAAATTTTTGGTAATCACACATCTGACAAGGGTCTTATATCCATGATATATAAAGAGATCCTTCAACTCAACAATAAGAAGACAAATGTCTGATTAAAAAATGGGCAAAAGGCCTGAATAGACATTTTTATAAAGAAGAAATACAAATAGTGAAAAAAATGAAAAAAAGTTTACATTACTGGCTATTATAGAAATGCAACTCAAAGCTACAATGAGATATCATTTTACACCTATTAGAATGGTCACTACTAACAAAACAGAAAACTACAAGTGTTGGAGACGATCTGGAGAGATAGGAATGCTTATTTACTGTCAATGGTACTGTAGGAATGTAGAATGGTATAATCACTGTGGAAGTCATTTTGGTGGTTCCTAAGAAAGTTAGATATAGACCTACCATGTGACTCAGCAATACAACTACTAGGTATATACCTCCCAAAACTGAGAACAGTGACATGAACAGACATCTCCTCATTGATGTTCATACTGACATTATTCACAATTGCCATAAGATGGAAACAACAGAGGTGTCCATGAATGTGCAAATGGATAAACATTGGTATATACACACAATGGAATATTATTCAGGTGTAAGAAGAAATGAAGTCATGAAGCATGTGACAGCATGGATAAACCAAGAGGACATTTTGTTGAGGGAATAAAGCCAGACACAAAAAGACTAATATTGTATGATTTCACTATCATGACTAAATATAATGAGCAAACTCATGGATTAATAGCTAGAATATGCCACCAGAGAAAATAATGTCATTAAAGAATGGAAAGTTGAGGTTTAATCTGTGCAGATTTGGTTGAAAGTTGTTTGTAAATGTTTGGAAATAACCACAAATGGTGAAACTACATCATAAAATTTGTAATTAGCAGCACTAACATATGGGAAAGATAGTGGTTGTTTTGTGTTGTTGTTGTTGTTTTAATTCAGAGAAATGAAAATGCTCTCACGTTGATTGAAGTGATGAATGCACAATTCAGTCATTATTCCAAATGCCATTGTCTGTACCCTTTAGATAATTTAAATGGTTTATGAGCAAAGTAAAATAGGGTGAGTTGGGGGAAAAGAACACCAAAATTAAGATACAGACTTTGATTTGTAGTAATTCTTTGATGATGTTCTTTCATAACTTGTCACAAATTTCCACAATAATGCAAGTTATTTGTTGTAGGATGATGTATGGGAGCCCTGTATGATGCTATGCATGTTTGTTTTGTAAGTTCACAACTTTTACTATACACTCTGTGCTTTTGTATGTAGGTGTATGAATGAAATACTTTAATAAATAGTTTTTATATGAAAGATTGAAAAACATAGATGCATAGGTAGATAGATATGTTAGATAGATGGTAGATAGATAGATAGATATAGATAGATGATAAGATAGATACATAGATAGATACATAGATAGATAGTTGATAGATAGATAGAGAGATAATAGATAGATAGAGATAGAGATGATAGATAAATTTTGAGTACCTCACCCAATGATGCTAGGTGATTGATATTCTCCAGCATCACTTCTCTGAACAGCATTATCTCAGATGTGTCTGGCTGAACCAATTCTTCCTGAATGAAGACTACAGCCACACCATTGAAGGTGATTAATTCCTTAAAAATTACAGATTTGAGTTCACCAAAGGCCAATTTTACCAATGTCATTAATGTGATCTCAAACTGACAGCATCTAGGAAGAAGAGACTGTGTATATAAAGTTCAAAATATGTTTGGGGTTTTAGTCGATCATTCTCAATGCTGAACTTTCAAATACACTCACAGACACATACAAACCCCGAATACTTACAATTCCATTGTAAAAGAATCGCACATGACATGTAGTGTGATATACACCTAGATATTTCCCAATAAAATTGTAATTATGACTTCTTGCTGCTAATTATAACATTTTCTCTTTGGAATTCATAACTAAACCCCTCATTTACACTAATTTCAAATAAATCTACAGACTCAACATAAAGCAAGAAATATCCATGGTATTTCACTTTTAAACAATGAGTATGGTTAGATTATTCTGGTTTATGGAATTTATCTCTCACTGATAAAATTGCTTAACAATATTTTATGCATTTTTGACAAATACAATCAGTTAATGTGTGAAGTGCTTTCTATATAAATTCAATTCACAGGAATAATCTTCATTAAGATGAGAGGGGGCTTTGAAGTAAATATCCAGAATTCTGCAGAACTGAAGAGGTTTCATACAGAACTTAGGATCAGTAAGTGCTGCCTCCCTCAACTATACCTAACTAGGTGTTCAATATCATATATAGGTGCATATTGTTCAGGATCACAAGCTAGGGACTTGTGAGATGGTTGTGCTGAAAGATGGTTCCAGGCTGACCATTTCTGTGGTAGAAGACATTGCATTCACAAATTTTTCTAAGTTCTATGAACACCAGTTTCCATTGTCTCTCTTGTATCTTCAATTCATCTGTCTGTTAAAGATTAAAAGAAGTCCCTTCACAACGGATGTAGGCCATTTTAAAATAGCACATACCACTAAGAATTGTGTGGGAGAGAGTGTTGTCTACGGGGTGAACTGTGGTCTATGGTTGGTGGCAAGGCTCCAGGATGTGTAAGTCCATTGAGGGTGGTGGGCCACACTTGTGGGAGATGTTTGTGTGGGATGTGGTGGGAGGTGTGGGAGATGGGCAACATGGGAATCCCAGTGGGTTCCGTGTAATATTTTGGGTATCTAAGCACCTCTTAAAATATATTTATATATATACATAAATAACATTTTTGTAAGCAAATGCACATATATGCATATACATTTATATATCATTTTGCAAATGTTGGTATGTATTGTGAAAATTTTGATTTTTACCCACAATAAAAAAAAAAGATACATGTAAGAACTTCATTCATTAGTCAATGACATGGACAATTCTTCAGCTAAATCATACAATAAGTTCTGAATACGTAGAAGTATATTTCCTTAGTTTTTTGTGCTAGTCACAATGTAATGGCTACTGACAATAAATTTAATCTGCACTACAAAAAAAAAAAAGAAAAAAAAAGAAACCCCTTCATTGTTGGTGGTCTCTCCATATCTTCTAAAATTTTCACATAGACATAATTTTTGTTCTACTATTATACATCTCCTTAATGCACACTGCCATTAAGGCAAAGTACTTCTTGTAAATTGCATCTACTAAATTTTGAAAAAAAGTTGATTAATAAAAATTAAAGGTGGGCAATTGGGGCCAATAGTGGTAAGGAGAGTATTAGAATCATTTTTGAATATTTCAAAATGTGCAAATATTTAAAAGTTTAAGAAAATTAAAATTGGGGAAATAAATAAATGATTCATTTCATTTACAAATCTTCTTTTGTGCTTCTGGCAACAATGCACAGACCTTCACACCATCAGCTTTAACACTGGATTAAGAATGAGAGTTCCGGGAAGATGGGATCAGAATAGACAGGCAGGGATCAACTCTCTCACAAAAACAATGGAGAAAGGGCCTAAATGTTCTAATAGACCTACTTTGGGGGTCAGCAGACAAGGACAGTGCTGTGCAAACCCCAGGAGGTGAGGGACACTGAGAAAAACAACCTGAAACAACAAACATGAGCCACTAAACCCTTGCAGTGGACAGGAATGGCACCTCCCCTCACACTCAAAGCATTAAGTCTGGATAAAACACATGTCTCGCTGCATCCAAGTGAGAGAGGAACAGACATCTTCCTCCCTGTCAGCTGTTACAAGGGAGGAAGGAGGGTTTGTTGGAGGGAGAAAATGGTTTACCTTCAGTGAATTCAGCCAGAAGAGCCCACTTTGAATCTCAGCTCTGGTCAGACCAGAAACATGGGAAATAGGAGGTTGAAAGAAACACCTCTGTGGAAACATATGCTATCAAGTGCCATCTGCTTGCTGGACAGGAAACTGCAAGGAGAAAATCTGCTTCTAGGTCTTTCTTTAGCCCTAAATCCTGGGAGAAAATCTGTGCCCCATTAGTGAGTACCTGGCCTGATTTGATAAGTTACTCTGGGCTATTTTAAAAATTCAGAGTAAGTTGAACCAAAAATCAAAGAAGAGCTGTGAAAATAAAGCACTAGGCAAGAAAGAGAAGTTAACAATCAGAAAAAATTCACCAACATATTAAGATGCCTAGACATCAGCAAAAAGTTACAAGCCATACTAAGAAACAGGAAGAGATGGCCCAGCCAAAGGAACAAACCAAATATCCTGAAGTCATCCAGCATTTAAGAAAACAAATAAATGATAAACATAAATCCCCTTAATCAATTCAAAGAATTGAACAAAAATATGACTAAAGAGATAAAGGATATTAAGAAGACACTGAGTGAACATAAAGAACAATTTGAAAGCCTGTAAAGAAAAGTAACCAACGTTGTGGCAAAGAAAGACATAATGGATGAGATTAAGAATATATTAGGGGAGTGGATGTGACTCAAATGGTTTAGCACATTCTTTTCACATGGGGGGTTCCTGGTTTGGTTCTTAGTGCCTTCTGAAAATTTTTTAAAAAAATGCAACAAGCATAAAAAATGATAAACCCAGCTCAGGGAAGCCAATGTGGCTCAGAGGTTGAGCACTGGCTTTCCACATATGAGGTCCTGGGTTCAATTCCTGACCAGCAGTACATCAAACACAATACTTTAGAGGGGAGCAGATGTAGCTCAAGTGGTTGAGTGCCTTCTTCTTATGTATGAAGTCCTGAGTTCAATCCCTGGTACATCCTAAAATCAAAAACAAAGAAAAAAATTTTTTAAAAACCAACTCTCATTGGGAAGTGGGTGTAGCTCAGTGGTTGGGTGCTTGCATCACATGTATGAGGTCCTGGGTTAAGTCCCCAGTACCTCCTTAAAAAATACATTAGAGGCATTTAAGCAGATTTGAATTCATTGAGAACAAAATATGTGAGCCAGAAAACAGCACACTTGAAAAGACAGGGAACAGAAAGAGGAAAGGAAGAAAAAAACTGGGATAGTGTCTCAGGAAATTGAATGACAACATGAAATGTACAAATATGAGAGTTAGAGGTGTCCCATAAGGAGAAGAGAATGGAGAAAGGGCAGAAAGAATATTTGAGGAAATAATGACCAAAAATTTTCCAATCCTTATGAAAGACATAAATACACATATCCAAGAAGGAAAACACACCCCAAACAGAATAAATCTGAATAGACCTACTCTGATACATCTGCTATTAAGAATAATATCAGAGCTAAAGATAGTATTCTAAAGCACCAAGAGAAAAGCAAAGCTTCACATGCAAGAGAAACTCGATAAGACCAAGTACCAACCTCTCATCAGAAACCATGGAGGAGAAAAGAAACTGGTATGATGCATAAAAGATACTGAAAGAGAAAAACTGCCAACAAATAATTCTGTATCTGGCAAAACTGTCCTTCAAAATTGAGGGTGAGATGAAAGTCTTCACTGACAAACAAAAACTGAGAGAGTGTGTTACAAAAGACATGAATTACAGGAGATATAAAATGGAGTACTGCATCTTGAAAGGAAAAAACAGTGGCAAGAGATAGAGAAGAATGCAGAAGTGAAGATTATAATGAAGGGTAAATTAGAGTGTAAAAAGACAGACAATAGTAATATTTTACAATGGAAAGCCAAAGAAAAAAATGGATAAAGTAAATCATTCCTTTACTGAAATAACATTGAATGTTAATGGCTTGAATCCCACAATCAAAAGACATAGAATGACAGAATGCATTTAAAAAATCTATATGCTGTCTACAAGAGACTCACATCAGATATAAAGACAAAACATGATTGAAACTTAAAGGTTGGAAAAAGATATTACATGCAAACAGTAACAACAACAACAACAAAATCTAGAGTATCAATACTAATATCCAAAAAAAAAGAGAGACTTTAAATGCAAAACTGTTTTAAGGAATGATGAAAGTCACTATATATTAATAAAGTGGGCAAGTCACCAAGAGGAAATAACTATTATAAATATAAATGCACCTAACCTTGATGTCCTAAGATATGTAAGACTCACACTTAGCAAGACTGAAGGGAGAAATAGATATCTCTACAAAAATAGTTGCAGACTTCAATACTCCATTCTCACTGTTGGATAAAACACCTGAACAGAGAAGAAATAAAGAAACAGAGAGCTTGAATAATATTATAATTCTAGAGATAACAGACATCTATAGAGCATTGTATCTCAAAACAGCAGGGTATACATTCTTTACAAGGGTTCATGGATCCTTCTCCAAGACACAGCATATGTTGGGTCACAAGACAAAGCTCAATAAACTGAAATTATACAAACACTTTATCTTGTCATAATGGAATGAAAAACAATAATGGATGGAAAACAGGAAATTCATAAATATATGGATATTAAACAACATGCTCTTAAATAATCAGTGGGTCAAAGCAGGAATTGCAAGACATTTCAGTAAATATCTAGAGATGAATGAAAATGAGAACACAGCATATCAAAACCTATGGGATATCAAAAAGGCAGTGCTGAGAGGGAAATTTATAGCCCTCAATGCTTAGATTAAAAAAGAAAAAAGAGCAAAAATTGATGATATAACTGCACAGATGGAGGAACTAGAGAAAGAATAGGAAACTAATCCCAAACTAGGTTGAAGGAAAGAAATAGTAAAGATCAGAGGAGAAATAATTGAAATCAAGAGGAAAAAAACAGTAGAGAGAATCAACAAAATGGAAAGTTGATTCTTTGAGATCAACAAAATCAACAAACACTTAGCTAGTGACAAAGAAAAAAGAGAGAATATGCAAACAAATAAAATCAGAAATAAGAGGGGGACATTACTACTGACCCTGCAGAAATAAGAGAGATCATAAGAGGGTACTATAAAAGAGTGTACACCAAAAATCTAGATAATGTAAATGAAATGGACAAATTCCTAGAAACACAAGAACCTCCTTCACTGACCTAGAAGAAATAGAAGACTTCAACAAACCAATTACACATGAAGAGATTGAAACAGTCATCAAAACCATCCCAAACATGAAAAGCCTGGGACAAGATGGCTTCACAGATGAATTCTACCAATCATTCAAAGATGATCTAATACTGATCTTGCTCAAGCTCCTCCAAAAATTTGAATAGGAAAGAATGTTACCAAACTCATTCTATGGAGATAACATCACCCTAATACCAAAATCAAATAAAGATACTTTGAAAAAATAAAGTTACTGACCAATATCACTAATGAATATAGATACAAAAATCTTCAACAAAATCTTGCAAACTGAATCCAAAAGCACATTAGGAGAACTATACACCATAATCAATTGGGATTTATCCCAGATATGTAACAATGCTTCAACACAGGAAAATCAATTACAGTAATAAACCACATTGATAAACTGAAGAAGAAAAATCACATGATCCTCTCAATTGATGCAGAAAAAGCATTGGACAAAATACAGCAGCCTTTCTTCATAAAAACACTCCAAAAGACAGGAATAAAAGGAAGCTTTCTCTATGTGGTAAAGTACATATATGAAAAACCTACAATAAGCATTGTACCCAATGTTGAAAGACTGAATGATTTCCCACTGAGATCAGGATCAAGGCAAGGATGCCCACTTTCACCACTGTTATTCAATATATATTTTAAAAGATTTATTTATTTATTTATTTACTTTTATCCATTTTTATCCCACCTCCCCCTCCTCTGTTTTTGCTGTTTTTGTGTCCATTCACTGGGCAATTCTCTGAGTCTGTTTTCAGTCCACTCTTCTCATTCTTCTCCTCCTGTCTCCACTGGGCATTGATCCTGGGAACCTCCAATGTGGGAGAGAGGCATCCTACCACCTGCACCACCTTAGTTCTTGTTTTTTTTTTTTTTTTTTGGTGCATTTCATCTTGTCTCTCCCTTGTGTCACTCTCCTGTTACATAATCATCTTGCTGCATGGCTTGGTGGGGCCTGACAGTGCACCCACTCCTGGGGTCTGGCAATGCACCTGCTTGCAGGACCTAGTCATGCACTCCCTTGTGGGGCCTGGTGGTAAACCTGCTCATGGGGCCTGACAGTGCACCTGTGTGTGAGGCCTGACAATGCACCCACACATGGCTCCTGATGGCACACTGCTTGTGGGGCCTGGAGGGCTCACCTGCTCATGTGGCCTGGGGTCTAACCCTCTCATGGGGTTTGGCAGTGCAACCATGTGCAGGATCTGGCAGCCCATGCGGCTTCTATATTTTTCTTTATTTTTCCCAGCACTTCCAGAGGATCAAACCCAGGTCCCTTCATATGTGAGATGGATGCTCAACCTTTTGAGCCACATCCACCTCCTGTTATTCAATATTGAGGTAGAAGTTCTAGCTATAGCAATTAGACTAGACAAAGTATTAAAAGACACTCAAATAGAAAATGAAGAAGTAAAACTTTTGCTATTCACTGATGATCTGATCCTATATGTAGAAAATTGTGAAAAATCCACAACAAACTACTAGAATGAATAGATGAATTCAGCAAAGTGGCAGGATACAAAATTAATATGCAAAAACCAAAAGCATTTCTATACACTACTGATGAGAAATCTGAGGGGGAATTTTAAAAATTCCATGTATAATAACAACTAAAAGAATCAAATATTCAGGGATAAACTTAACCAAGAACAAAAGGACCTGTATTCAGAAAACTATAAAACATTGCTTAAGGAAAGTGAAGAATATAAATAAATGGAAAGACAATCTGTGTTCATGGACTGGAATACTAAATATTTTTAAGATGTCAATTCTACCCAAACTGATTTAGAGATTCAATACAATCCCAATAAAAATCCCAACAGCCTTTTTTTTTTTTTTTTTACAGAAATGGAGAAGTCAATTATCAAATTTATTTGGAAAGGTAAGATGCCCTGAATAGCTGAAAATGTCTTTTAAAAAAGTGCAAAGTTTGAGGAATCTCATTTCCAGACTTTAAAGCATATTGCTTAGCCATGGTGGTTAAAAAAACAACCCAAAACAAAAGAAAACAAAAAATCCCAACATAGTTTTGACATAAAGACAGACAGATTGACCAATGGAACCAAACTGAGACCTCAGAAATAGACCCTCACATCTACAATCAAGTAATCTTTTACAAGGCTGTCAAGACTTCTCAGTTGGGCCAAAACAGTCTATTCAACAAATGATGCTGGGAAAACTGGATATCCATATCCAAAAAAGAAATATTACTCCTATCTAACACCTTGTACAAAAAGTAACTCAAAATGGATCAAAGACCTTAGTATAAAAGCAATGACCATAAAACTCCCTGAATAAAGTGTAGGAAAATGCTTTCAAGACATTGTGGTTGATTGTAGTTTCTTAAACCTTGCTCGCAATGCATGAACAAAAAAAATAAAAAAATAGATAAACAGGACCTCCTCAGAATTAAAACTTCAAAGGACTTTGTCAAAATGGTGAAAAGACAGCTGACTCAGTAGAGAAAATCTTTGGAAATCACATATCCAAAAAGGGTTTAATATCCATGGTATATAAAGAGATACTAAAATCCAACAATAAAAAGGCAGACTACCCAGTTAAGAAATGTGCAAAAGACGTGGGATGTTGTGGGAGGTGTGGGAGGTGGGGAACATGGGAATCCCTGTAATTTCTGTGTAATATTTAGGTAATTTAAGCACATTTAAAAATATATATATACATAAAAATAACATTTATGTAAGCAAATACACATATATGTATATATATATTTATATATATATTTTTAAAAAGACATGAATAGACATTTGCCCATAGAAGAAATACAAATGATGAAAAGACACATGAAAAAAAATGTTCATTGGGGAAATGCAAATAAAAATTACAATGATTTATTATTTCACATCAATTAGAATTTCCACTATTAAAAAGTTGGAAAACCCACAGGTGTTGGTGAGAATATGGAGAGATAGAAACACTTATATATTGTTGGTGGGAATGTAGAATGATATAGCCATTGTGGAGGACTCTTTGGCAGATCCTAAGGAAGTTGAACATAGACTAGTGATGTGACCTCCAGTTGCACTACCAAGTATACACCTAGGAGAAATGAGAGCAGTAACATGAACAGACATCTCCACATCAATGTTCATAGCAGCAATATTCACAATTGCCAAAAGATGGAAACAACCCAAGTGTCTATCAATGAATGAGTGGATAAGCAAGTTGTGGTGTATACCCATGATGGGATAATAGTATACATAGCAGCAAGAAGAAATGAAATTGTGAAGCATTTGACAACATGGATGAACCTGGAGGACATTATGTTGAGTGAAGCAAGCCAGACATAAAAGAACAAATCCTATATGATTGTGCTATTATGAACTAATATTGCATAAACATATGGAGTTAATAATTAGAATATAGGTCACCAGAAAATAGAATTAGGATAGAGAATGGAAAGTTGAGGGTTATTATGTACAGAATTGGTATAACAGCTGTTTGTAAATCTTTGGAAATGAATAGAAGTGGTGAAATACATCATAGTGTTTGGAACTGGCACAGCTAGTTATGGGTAGGATAGTGGTTGAAAGGGAATGTCTATTACTAGAAGAAAAGTTAATATGTAGTATGGGAATGTTTATCATAGTGAAACCTCATGTAAAATATGAATATGGGTAATATGGCATACATAAGACTGTTTTTACAAAGTATAAATACAAATAAATTAGAGATATGGAAACAGGTTAGTAGCTATGTATGACATGGGAAGTATAGAGAGATTGAGAGCTGATGAATTTCTTGTTTGTTTTTGTTTATTATTTTAGAATAATGAAAATGCTTTAATAATGAATGAAGTGATAAATGGACATGTGATTATACTAAATATCATTGATTGTATACTTTGGACAGTCTTATGATTCATTAATATGTATCAATAAATTAATTTATTTAAAAATTGGATTGATTGAATGTACCTGCTGAAACCTCAGCCTCCCTACTGACTGTAAACTTCTATTCTTACTCATCCCTCTACCTCTGTTCACTACATGCTTAAGCAAATTTCAGGTCACTAACATGATCCATGCATGTAATTAGTTCCCCAATGTGACCATAGGTTTGGTGAGAAAAGTAAATCATCTCAAGAGAATACACAGCCTTAATGGAGACAGAAAAATCTATTGTAATGGTTGGAAAGAGGTTATTTATTGATGAGTCCCTAACTTATAATTATTCTCAAGTCCTGTACAAACTTAATTGAAGATCAGATTCTTGAATCCCTCCTGAATGCACTTGGAATGCCCATGCCAATAGGAGAAAGCTTACCATCAACTCATAACAGAGGTTCAATTTCAGTTAAAGTAGAATTTCCTACTCACCCCTGGTTGCATTGTCAATAGCTCAGGTGACCACTGTCTTCCTCTGGATTTTCTATCACAGCCAGCCAAGCAGTGGTAAGCAGTGCTGCAAATGGAGAAAAAAGCCTTCAGACTCAAGTCTTGAACACAATTTCCAGACCCAACAGTCAGGAATGCCAAATCCTTCACCTGGTAATAGCTCAGGCCCAATAAACTGGGTCATAAGTTGTGCTCCAAGAGAAATAGGGAGAGTGCTCTTATCTTCCAGGGTCAAAGTTCTAAGCTATTGACTTCTCGGGGTCAAAAGATGATATGAATACCCTCATTGCACAGATAAGATTATATAACTCCCTGAATTTTACTGATTAGTTAGCCCATGATGTTCAGAGACTTTCAATTCTGTCCTTTAATCCAAAACTTAGGGACCCCAACTCATGTCACATCTGGAATTATTCCTCCACCACCAGAGAAAGCAGTCTGGAATTTCTCAGATATAATTATTCTTGTTTTTTGCACTAACATTGGTTCTCCAACATCCATCCCTTTTTCTGGACTCCCAATCCCTTTCTGATCTACTGTGAACCTGACCTTCTGGATACACTTGTCCGAAATCATTTTGGTTCTTCCACATGGTGTCTAACCATGTAACTCCCTCAACACTGATTTCTGGATTTCTCCCCCAAAGTATTTGCATATCAAAGGATTTGGAATAAAATGTAAGAAAACATTTTATTATGGGATTGATCAAATCATAGTGTTGATCAGTTTGAAGGGATCAATGTCTCCAATTATGCAATTATAGTCATGAAAATCCCCTGCATGATAAAATATCAGAAGTACATGCATATTCATGTCCTTGTCATTTCCCACAATCCTCATAGGATTAGGAGGCTCAGTATATAGAGAATGAAAGTATTTGGAAGAAAATCTATTTGAACAATCTGCTATTTTAGTGAGGTGGTAGCTGAAATCTTGCCCTATACTAATCACCATAACCCAGACATCCCTACATTTCATTATATATGTATGTGAATGTATGTGTATAGTATAAATTCAACTCTAAAATATCATTAATAATTATGTACATTTCATGGGCAAATAATGGTAGTGTCATAAACAGAAATATGACTTAAGAATTTAAGGAATGTGTCAACATATAGAAATCAAGCAATGTAATACTCTACATTAGTAGACTGAAAAAAAGAAAGTCATCTAATATGATGCAGAAAAAGCATTTGATGAAACCCATCATTTCATGATAAAGACAATAGACAAACTAGGAATTGAAGGATGCTTGCTTTCATTTTCTGCTATTAAACATTGTACTGATATTCTTGCCAGAGCAGTTTGGCTATAAAACTAAATAAAAGGCATGCAAATCAGAAAAGAAGAAGTAAAATTATCTCTATTCTGAGATGATATGATCTTATATATAGAAAATCCTATTGAATCCACACACACCCCCACTGACACTCATGCACACGCACACCCCCTAAATATTAGAGCTAATAAATAAATGCATGAAAGTTGCAGGGTAAAAGACCAACATGCATAAATCAGTAGCATTTATGCATACAAATTGTGAGACTCCAAAAAGAAAATTAAGAAAAATTAATTTACAGTGGCATTAAAATTAAAAAAGTTCCTAGGAATAAATTTAACCAAGCTATGGAAGATATGTGTAGTGATATGAAGAAAATGCTGCTGAAAGAAATTAAAGAGGACCTAAATAAATGGAAAGACATCCCATTCAATATAAAGGGAGATTTAGAAATACAGTGAAATGCTTTCCAAAAATCTAAGGCCATCTTTTAAAAAGAAATATAAAAGTTGAACCTTATAATCTTAGAATTATAAGAGACCCTGAGTAGTTAAAATTATATTGATAAAGAAGAGCATAACAGGGGGAAAACTAATTCTCTATTTTAAAACATAATACAAATCTACAGTAATTAAAATAGTGTGATACTGGCATAAAGGTAAATATATAAAACAATGAAAAAAATAATGACAATAAAATAATGAAGTAGAATTGATACTCCATAAGTAAACCAATACAATTAATTTTCATCATACATGGCAACAGAGTCTCACACTCAGAAAATAATTGTGTCTTCACAAAATGGTGGCAAATCAACTGTATCTGCACATGCAAAGCATGAATTTTGATCCTTGCCTTAAAATATTTACAAAATAATGTCATTAGAGAGCTAAAATATAAGAGTCAAAAGTCAAATAATATAAAAATGGGCAAAGTACTTGAATAGCCATTTCTTTAAGGAGTATATGCAGTTGGCCAACAACCACATGGAGTGTTGCTCAACATCTTTAATCTTTAGAGATATACAAATCAACACCACAAAAGAGACACCACTTCACACTCCTAGAAGTGTTATACTAGTTTTGAAAATCTAAAATAACTGCTATGAGGATGCGGAGAATTTGGAATCCTTGTATATTGCTCGTGGGTATTTACAATGGTGCAACCACTGTGGAAAATACTTGGGCAATTCCTCAATAAATTATATAAAGAATTATATGATGACACAGAAATTATCTACCTTGATATATAACTTCAAAAATTGAAGAGAAATATTCAAGTAATTCTGCACAAATATTCATACTAGCATAATTTAATATTACAAACATCTGGAAAAAAGCCAAATATCTATCACCTAATGAGTGATAACCAAAATGTATTTTACCCATACATTGGAATTTGGTTCATCAATAAAAAGGAATGAAGTAATGGTAGAACCTATAACAGAAAAATCTTGAAAACATGTAAAAGAAGCCAGATTAAAAAGTTCACATTTTAAAAGTTTCATTTTTATACAATATCCAGAAGAGGTAAATCCAAAGAGAAAGAAAAATTGGTTGACAGGGATTTAGGGATTTGAGAAATGTGGAGTAACTCCTTTTGCAGGTATGAAGTCTACTGTGGAGGAGATAAAAATGTTCTCAATTAGATAAAGCTGATGCACAACATTGTGGATGTACTAAATGCCACTGACTATACTTTTAAAATCATTAAATTTATGTTATATGAATTTCACCTCAATAAGTAATACACAGAAAATGGTAAGCACACACACAAAAAAGATTTTATTCACAGAACTCCAATTTTTTCTGAATATAAACATACATTTTAATGTATAAATATGAATGCAAACATTAATAGTTCCAAATTTTAATGAATATTTATGCTCATATTTCTTTTTCATACATAACCTGTTTTATTTTTATCATATTAGGAATGTAGAAAATGTTCATACTTATTAATCTTCTATTTATTTTTATTTCCAAATTTATTTCAGATAATTCCATCCAGGAATGTTAGGATCCCTGATGAATATCCTGAACATGGTATATTTCTTAGTACACATAATGCAATCAAAAGGATTTATGAATGAAGAATGGAATGAATGAGTCTTCATAATTACTGTTTACAGTAAACTTACATATCCAACATCATCTGAGGGTTATAGTTTTGAAATTACCTGGTAAATCCAATCAAGATGAACAATGAGTGTCCCACAGAATTAAGCATTCACTAGTTGTATTTTTTGTGTGTGTAATTAGTGAACAATCCTGTAATACAGCCCTTAGGTGCTTTATTGGCTGTTTTAAAAGGGTATGCAAAAATAGAGATTATATTCACCTGGAGAAGAAGAAACTGAACAGGGCAGAACTTTGCAAAAAGGCAAAGTTCCAGTCTCAGAATCTAGTTGACCTCACCATTTTCCAATTTTGGGGTTCTGGTGAGTTCTCCAAACAATAGATGTGAACAGACCTCTCTTTACTTTTTTTTCTTTTTCTTTTTTTAATCTTCCAGCCCAGCCTCACACCAGCCCCAAACATTCACATCAGTCTTTAACTCTGGTCTGACAAGGGAAGTCATCATTAAACCCCTAGGCCAGAGCAATTCATGGCCCCTTTCAGACCTTGCCCAGACACCACACAATACAATCCTACCTCTTCCCTTCACTTCCCCCTTCTCCCTTCCCTTCCCCCTTCCCCTCCCATCTCTTTCATGTGCTCTCTCACTCACTCTTGCTCTCTCACTCTGTGTCTAAGGCCCCACTGCCTGCTTCCCAACTCACACTCCTTGACCTGAGGGCCTTCCAATGCACCACCAGAAGCTCGCCTGATTGGGGTTCTGTCTAATGACAGGGTCCTTGATCTGATAATCACCGGAGCCCTCTCCCCCTGCTTGTATGTTCCCACAACCTCCAGATTCCCACCTGCTACCTCCTCTCTCTGAGATGCCTTGCTCTTACAACATACATTCACCTGATGTGGCCACCCCATCTATCTTCAGAGGAGACCCATCTCCCGGCCACTGCACCTGGTCCCGCCATGGCCCAGGCACCCATCCTAGGCATGGTGACCCATCATCCTGACGCCCCTCCACAGCCACTGCCTAAACTGTCAGTCTCACTCCCACCAACTGAGCTAGCTGGGCCCCTCTACCCTGCAGACCACATGGCCATCACCTACCCTGTCTGCCACCTCTCAGCTCTCCACACACTCTGGACTCCTCTTTTTGCTTTCCTGCCCTCTGCTCAGCTCTGTGTGGAATGTTATCCATGGATCACACATTTTCTTCCCCAGTAGTCACCTGAGACCTACATCCACAACTGCCCTAATAGGGGGCAGAGGGAACCTTCCAGTGGTGATGGAAAGCTTCTGTTTCCTGAGATGGAGCCTCATTTCAACAGGGGTCATATTTGTGGATATCCATACAGTGGACCTGGGGAGCTGTATGCCCCTCACTGTGTGTACCCCAGAACTCTGAAAGAACACCTCCTGTGAGCTGATATTCAAACAAGTTTAGTGAAGCATGTGACTGTGGCAGTTTAGGTGGCAAGTAGGCTGCTGTCTGAGACTGCTTTTGAGAAGCATTGCTAGGCTGAGTGGGGTGCAGGAGTGGAAGTAGAGAAGGGGGACTGATGGATAGATGTTAAGGCAGGAACAGGAAATATTAAAAGTTAAGAGTGGGCAGTGGGAACTGGGGTGTTGGTGGTCAATTTCTTTCCACTTAGAGACATGCCAGAGGGCATGTCATCAGCCCTCCCAAACACAGCCCAGCTCCTAATTTACAGGTTGACTGAGCCGTCTTCCCCACTGGCTCACCAATCTGCTACCTCCTACCACTGCCAGGGTACATGTTTGGCCATCTACACTGATTTTCACATCAATGGCTCAAAGGAACCGAACCATGGTCCACATCTCAGTCTCTGGGCGGTGCCACACAGGTGAGCTTTCGCCCTGCAGAAGCCATGTGGCTGCAAAGTGCAAACACATGGGCTGGCCTGAGCAAGGACGCTGAGCTGTGCATCCTTGTCAGGGAGGTGAAAGGCTGCCCTGGTAACGCGACTTGGGGGCTGAGGGAGAGCCGGAGCGAGGCGAGGATTAGGGGGGTGGCCGGTGGGCAGGGGAGAAGAGAGGATTACCTAGACCAGGAATTGAACCTGGGCCGTGGCAGTGAGAGCTCTGAATCCTAATCACTAGACCACCAGGGAGCATCAGGCCACGTGCCCAGCCACACCACCTGGACTCAGCTCAGTGCCTCCACCCCGGCCCAGGATGCTATCTTCCACCAGGCCCCGGCTTTGTCCAGCCTTTGGCTTGCAAAGGCCCACCGCTCACCGTCTCTTGCAATCCCCTCTCCCTGTCTTTCTTTCTGCTTGCAGCACCCTGAAAACACTGCCTGCCTCCTTCCCACCCATCCATACAGCCTCAGCTTCTGCTGAAGCTTCTGTCCCGCAGGATGACAGGAATGCACACAAAAGAACAGCAGGGGCTTCTTTGGGAGTTAGAGGTTGTCCTGAGTACCGTTGTGGCAATGGATGTAGGCCATTTTAAATCAGCACACACCACTCAGAACTGAGTGGGAGAAAGTGTGGTCTACGGTGTGAACTGTGGTCTATGGTTGGTGGCAAGGCTCCAGGATGTGTAAGTTCATTGAGGTTGGTGGGCCACACTGTGGGAGATGTTTGTGTGGGATGTGGTGGGAGGTGTGGGAGGTGGGCAACATGGGAATCCCAGTGGGTTCCGTGTAATATTTTGGTAATCTAAGCACCTCTTAAAATATATGTATATATATATATATATAAATAACATTTTTGTAAGCAAATACACATATATGCATATATATTTATATATCATTTTGCAAATGTTTGTATGTATTGTGAGACGTTTGATTTTTACCCACAATAAAAATAAAATAAAATAAAATAAATAAATAAATAAATAAAAAGAACAGCCTGCTGCATTGGCTGGGAATGGAACCCGGGTCAACAGCTTGGAAGGCAGCTATGCTCACCACTATATCACCAATGCTGCACAGACCAGGAAGCATGAAGTCGCCAGCCCAGGACTCTGACCAGCGCATTGCCGCTGCCAGGTCCAGCCCTTCCCCGACACCCCACCCGCCTGTGGCCCTACGCGGCCACAACGTCAACCACGGCTTCCCGCGCTTCGCCTGTGCTGCCCCAGCCCAGTGCCTCGAGCCCGGTAGGTCCTACTGCATCTGGTGTCACTCTCACTTATTTCTTTGCTCCTCTGGGCTCCGGGCTCAGAGACTGCCTTGGCCGTGCTCCGAATCCCGGAGCTCAGGACTCTCGGCTCACCGTCGCAGCCCGCTGACAAGGGATGCACGGCCACACTCCAGGTCGCGACCACCCCTCACTGCTCAGCCAGGCCACAGCACGCACCGAATTGGGCTGCCCATTTGAGCGAGGCCGCGACCTCTTCCCACTTGTAGCAGCGCCTGGGCATGGCAGGGAGTCGATCAAGACCCTGGGCGGACTGCCGGGAGACACACCCTTGGGGCGAGCCACTCGGCACGTGCTGTGAGGACCCAAGGAGGTTCCTGGGGCCACATTGCACTTCGCCTGACCGAAAAAGAAGGTGTGTCAGCCGACCGCGGGTGGGCAGGCCAGGCACCAGATGGCGCCACGCACCTGGGTCTCTCTTTTAAAATGTTTTATTGTCACTTTCATTATGTAGAGAAATAATTATTGTTTCATGGTTTCCCATGATCCTATTTAACAAAATGTTTAAAGTTGACAGCTTTTGACAGTTTCCTTCCAAAAATCGAACCATGAATGATGTCGTCTTGAACGCAAACTCTCATGGGCTTTTCCAAAGGGCTCTTGGAAAATCACAAAAGATTTTAAATTTCACCTTGTAAAAAAAATTGCTAAAATTATTTTTATTTGATATGTTATCAGTTGCATAGGAAGTGTTAGTTTAAATATGACTTTGTAATTTTTTATGGTTAAATTTATAGGATAGCATGCTATTGATAAAATATTTCAGAACTTATATCAAATTCTTAGAGACTTGTTAATATCATCACTGTCCATGAGTCATCCAAGCACTAAAATGCCTGATACTAGACAACAATAGTACTATTGGTCATAAGTTCAGCTGTTCTTTAAATAATGTTTCATGAACTCTCATTGGATTGTTCACCTTTGTAAAACAGCAATAAATTAACTATGGACATTTTGTGTGTTTTATGATCTGCAGATATTTAATGTGTTTTGTGATCTACAGATAGTTTTTATTCTGATGCTTCCCTGAAAATGCTTGCAGTCAGCTACAGGCCAGTGTGCTTCATCTTCAACAAAAAGGACTATCTCAGAGACCTATGGAAAGGATTATGAGAAGTTCTTTGAAGCACCAGCTTCTAATAGCATTATTTAAATTACTGTGAGAACACACCACTGGGCTGAGTCAATATCTCCAGAATTCTAGTGAAGAAACTGATAGGTTCATGAGAGATTCCTAACAGAAGAGCTAATGATACTAGAATTAATTACCTAGGGCTAAATGAACTGAAAAACATGATTAGAGTTTTGTTTAGATTATTGCTAATATTTTATTCTATTTTCTAGATAGAAGAGATCCTCTAATAATAAATTAAGCTATCTATAATTCATAATTCATCTTTGTCTTCCTTCTTGACCACCTAAAAATTTGAAAAAGCTTACTGAATATTCTTATATTTGTGGCTATATAATTATTTGCATAGGTTCAATCAGTGTCTGCCCTCTTTGTTAACAGTAACTAATTGGAGTCACTGGTTATATAACAAAGTCATAGGACTGTTAACTCAAGAGCACAGAGGAAATTCCAACTCTCTTGCTTATTGTAGCCCTCACCTTGATGCAGTTGCATTGTTTTAAAGCTACAGTAGAAGCTGCCAAATAAGTTAAATCCTCAGCAAATGTATATCTGAGCAGACCCAATATTTTTCCTCCAAAATACTGACTTTTTATGAGATCATTCTATTTCACCTCCTAATCTTCACCTAAAGTTCAACAATGTTCTTAACCCTGTTACTCTGGTATCTTTATCCAATGAGGGAATATCCCATGACTGTAAACTGATAACTTCAAAATTAATGACTCCATACATGTGCTAATGATCAACCCAGATATCCTATTTGTTGATACTTCTTATACTAGGAATTCCAGTGGTAAATTCCAAGCAGGCTATGTGATTACTACACACCACGAACTGATTGAATGTGGTGGCCTTCCACAATTTTCTTCTTCCACAAAGGATGACATATATGTTCTTACTCAAGCCTGCTTTCTATCTGAAGGAAATTCTGTTAACATCTATAGTGGTAACAGGTATGCTTCTGGTGCAATTCATGATTTCAGAATGCTATGGAAACAAAAAGGATACTTCACCTCTTCTGGCAGGCCAAATGAAAATGGTGGGCATGTAAATTATGTCTTTTCTGCCATTTTATTCCCATCATTAATGGTTGCCGTAATTAAGATAGAGCCTCACACAAAAAGGACTTTGAGCCTGAATATTTAAAAAAAAAAAAAACTTGCATATTTTCACGCAAAAAACAGCCATCATTTAAATAGATGATATTATAAACTTAAAATAAAACTGTCAAAATTAACTGAAGATCCTGGCCTTCCCTTGTGCAAAATTTTACAGTTGGTGCTGATCTTTATTCATAGTATTCTCTTTGGAAAAAAACTATTCCCATATGAAATTGTTACTGGCAACCTATCTCTAGGAATAAAATTGTGAAATTTTATTTGACAGGGCCCAATTTGCTAATCTTTAATGCAATATGCCAAATATTAACTTCAACATGTAAAGGACACCTTTCCTGACCCACATGACATATACCCTATTAATCATAAGTTGACACCAGGATAATGGGTCTACTGGAAATAACACAGACAAAAGACAGCCCTAGATCTTCATTAAAAGAAATCCTGCCAATACTCCTAACTTCTGACACTGCAATGTAATTACAGGGTCTTAAGCCATGTGTTGACATCACCCAATCATAAAAGGCTCCATCACACCCATGGTCTTGCTCTAACTCTGGACACTTAAAATCAAACTAGCCAATAAGTAAAATAGACAATGTCACAAGGTAGACTACTTATTTCCAAAGTGACATACCAAGTCATCTTTCATATATCCTTAGGCTTTGTCGTTGCACTAGCCTGGAAAAACAACATCACTGTCCACTTCTCCCAGGATATTCCAAAGGGAAATAACCTCAGAGACTGTTGGATTTGAACCATAAACTCCTATCTATACACATTGCAATGGACTCCATTTTCCTATCCATATCAAATTTCTTTCTTATCCCAAATGTTTCAGTCTCTTTGGATCAAACTGCACCATTTTTTCCATAACACATATGTATACTAGAACCAAAGTCCTTTTTACTTTGCTTTAAGCTTTCTTGGAACTGTGATCTCACTATGGTCACAACTGGTCTAAAGAATTTTACAGATATAATAGAACAGTTCAGAGATCTCACTATAAGATTCCACATGCCTCCATGAACTATAAGTTACCATAACAATATATGTCCACTTTCATGTTTAAATCCTTGTCTCTACAAATGATTCACAACACAAGTAAATTTTGGCCAGCTACTCATTTGTTCTGTCAATTAAACAAACTCTTGAATAATAAGGATAAATGATATTATTCCTAGTAATGAATCTATAAACATCACCTTGGCTAAAGTTGCATTGCTCAACCAGGCTATATTTTTATTGTGGAGGTTTTGATAATATTTTGGCCTGGGCAGCAAATTGCCTTTATAACTGGTAAATGAGCACTTGGCCTCCTCACAGCACCTTAGGAATTTACAATCAATCTGAAATATCTCACTGGACTAGTTCCGTCAGTCTACATTCTCAGGCTTGGAATTAGCCAAGTAGTTGATTCTGGCTTCACCTCTTTTGGCTGATTTCTGCTACCTTGGTTTGTGGTTACCACAAATGAAAACTTTATTAGAAATCTAACAATCATAACAGGAGAAATTGCTGAATTTACTTCAAGAGCTATAGCTATACAGCAAGTCATTAGATTTATTAGCTTAACTTGTTTTTTTTTTCTATTAATTCCTGCTTTTTTATTTTTAAACTATATAGTTTATTATAATAATTAAATGAAAAGTTAAATAAGATAGTGCATATTAGTTATTACTTATAATCAAACCTACAATTTTTTCTTTATTTTGTACATTTAATAATTGAAAACATAAGCAATAAAAAACTAAAAAGTAAACACAGATGAATAAATATATACATTTCTCAATTAAATGTAATGGATACATGTAAATTTTTTTGTTTTTTTGTTTTGTTTTGTTTTGTTTTGTTTGTTTTTTGTGTGTGTGAATCAAACAATATATTACACAATATATTTGGTTCATAGTAATGCATTCATACAGTATTTGTCCTTTTGTGTCTGGCTTGCTTCACTCAACATAATGTCCTCCAGATTCATCCATGTTGCCATATGCTTTAACTTGTTTTAGACAATAGCATTTCTGTACTTGATTACTTAGCTGAACAAGGAGGAACTTTTGCCTTGCCACACCACCTGTTGCTCTGGGGAAGCTGAGACACAATTGTATGAAATAATTAAACAAGCCACATGGCTTAAAAATGTAAGTCTTTCCTCAGGGTCCTGATTTGATCATTTTGATTTCAGGTCGTTTAAATCATCTGCTTGGATTTAGGAGCATAAATGCATACTATGAGGTGGGCATTTGGGCAGTTATCACTCCTTATACTCATTATGGTCTCCCTGGTGCACGGTTTTCTCACAAGAGTTTTGAATATGTGTTCCCAGCTCTTTGTGACATAGCAAATGATTTCTTTATGTCTACTATGACATAAAAATTATCACCAAGCAAAAACTGACAATGTTATAACATGAAACAATCTGCAAGTTATACTCTGAGACCTTAGGCAAGAACTGAAAGAGGTACTCAACACCTTCAATTTTCATCACAATTCTCAAGGGCTGACAGTCATATCAAATTGAAGGAAATTATTATTATTTTTTTTTATTATGAGTAAAAATCAAAATTCTCACAATACATACAAACATTTGCAAAATGATATATAAATATATATGCATATATGTGTATTTGCTTACAAAAATGTTATTTTTATATATATATATATACATATATTTTAAGAGGTGCTTAGATTACCTAAAATATTACACGGAACCCACTGGAATTCCCATGTTGCCCACCTCCCACACCTCCCACCACATCCAACACAAACATCTCCCACAGTGTGGCCCACCAACCTCAATGAACTTACACATCCTGGAGCCTTGCCACCAACCATAGACCACAGTTCACACTGTAGACCACACTCTCTCCCACTCAGTTATGAGTGGTGTGTGCTGATTTAAAATGGCCTGCATCCATTGCCACAACGGTACTCAGGACAACCTCCAACTCCCAAAGAAGCCCCTGAATTTCAACTGCTCATCCCTTCCCTAC
>JAKSZT010053875.1:1551561-1579280 GCA_026826555.1 Tolypeutes matacus
TCCATGTTTTCCAGTTTTTCAGAGTCATTTGTATTTTTCTGTTGCCCTCTGGTCATCATATTATCTTGATGGGTTTGTTCAGTTGATTAGCTTTTCTCTATGCTCTAGAATTTTATTTAGCTGTTGGTTTTGCGTGTGAGTTAAGTTTTCTCTTTGGCAGTTTTTCTTCTTATTTTATTTCCTTACTTCTTTCTATGTTCGCTTGAAGGCAAAAGGTTAGGGCCAGAGGAATCAAAAGATGTAAGGAAGGCAGAAGGATAATAGAAATATTGATAAAAGTTAGAAGAGGGGCCAAATGAGACTTAATGAGATGAATATTTAACTTGTGTAGGCAGTGTAGAGTACTAGGAAAAAATATGGAGTTCCTACAATGGACTGGGAAAACAAATGGAGGAATATATATGTATAGTGATTTAGAAGGCTAGAATTATGAGGAAGTAGAGAAATAGTAGAGAAAGGTCTGAAAGGAAAAAGTTAATACTAATAAAAAAAAAAGAAAAGAAAAAAGAAGAAGAAAACCAAATAGATGGGATAAATATTGACACCCTTAAGTTGTGAGCCTATGAAAAAATGTTGTCTCTAAGAGCCACAACAGAAAACAGAAGGCAGAAACATGCAGGAAGGATAAGCGATAGTTTGTAATACAGAATCAATATATACAGCGAGTGGGAAATTACTGAATAAGAAGCCCAGCAAATAAGCTACCAGCTGGCAGCACCTATTTAAAAAATAAAATAAAAGGAAAAAGGAAGGGGGGAGGAAAATGGGAATAATAGCAATAGACCAGAAAGTAACAGAGAGAAACCAAAGATCCACCCAGGCAAGCAGTCAAACAGAGCTAAGGGGGGTCAATGATTCCCCTAGGGTCCACGTGGATCCTTCCTGCCTACTTGTGTTTATCAATGAATTTCCCCACAGGGTTCTATATGCAGGTCCTGAAGCAGCTTTTAGCTATTAAACTAAATTAAAAAGAATTTATTTTTCATTTGTTGAGGTGACCTCACTTTTTTTTTTTTTTTTTTTAAGCCAAATGCAGGACCCAAAATAATTCCTCTTCTAGACCAACCCCCTTACGGAAGGGACCCTAGCTGGGCCCGTGGAAATTAATCAAGCATGTCCCATTTTCCGGACTCCCCAGGTTAGCTGAAACTCTGATGTTAGTCAGTGAGGAGTGCTAAAGACGTCGGATTCCGCCCCTTCTGGCGCCGAGCTCCAGCGTCACCGGGCTGCTCAGTAAATCAGTTTGAGTGCAGATTCGCGTCTGCTCTCAGCCTAATGCTACTTCAGGTCGGCTTATCTGCTCCCCAAAGCTATGGGGTGGTGCAGGCAGCCAGATCGATGTCTAAAAATATAAAATACCTTTCCCTGTCTTCCAACCGAACCCTCCCTTTTTTGGGAAGTGTCCCTTCCTCCTGGCTCTGCAGCGGCCCGGGTCTTATCCCTGGGTGGCTAGGGAAATCAGCTGCGTTCCCTGACCAAAATCCCCTCTCCGGTTCACCGGGTGCTGACTAGCTCGTTTGCTCTGTTCACACAAGGTCCAAGGGGCGCCAGGCAGCCAGCTCCCCAGAAAATAAAAATTTTTTCACCCCGCCCGCGGCTCCAAATGGCCGTTTTATTATTTTTTTCCGTAACCGCGGGGCTCAGCCGCCTGTGCCAACCTCCACCGGCAGACTCAAAACTCACGAATCTCCACCGTTCGGTCCACGCCGCCGATCCGCGCAGATAGATGTCCCAAGCCTCTCACTCCATGCATGCACAGCACAGACCCCCGGGCTGAAGGAAATTATTAAATAAAGTTGGCCCCAGGTGCAGTCCCTCATGCTAGGACCTACATCACCAGACTGAATCTTAGCTAAGTCCCTATCTCTTGTAAGTGCTCATTCACCCAGAATCTGACACCTGAGAACAATCTGTCGTAACTTCTCAGTTCCTTTCCTCTATCCCTTCTCAAGACAACCTTGATCACTTCTTTTGGATTTTGTGCAGAATTTTCTCCCCAGCAACTATGATTTGTTTAAATTCTTTCCCTCACTCAGTGCCCAATTTTCCTTATACTTTTCAGTTCTGAGACCTCCAGTCTTATAGAAATTCAGTGTAGCTCATCCTCTTTTATTCTTTGTAGGGCTTTTTTCTCTTATGTATCTTCCCTCTTATGTTATCCTGCCCTAGGGAGACAGTTGGGGTCAATCTAGAAATGTGGATCCCTCCAGAAAAGTGTGCTCTGCATTTAGGGAGTCCCACCAACAGTAACTGCTTTGAGTCAGCGCAGCACGTGGCCACCATTATTCTGCCTCAGTTTTTCTCTGCCCCAACCAGGGGCCCTTTGATTTAATGCACTCCTCAGCAGCTCCTGTTTTGCCCTGAATCTCTGTGGACTTCAATCTTTGTGCCTGGATATGCATGGGGCTCTAGCTTACTGCTGTGCATTCCTATTCTAAAGTCTGTTTCCCCTATGGGAGGACCCAGGCTGCTTGCTACCTCAGGAGAACTTCCAAGGTTTGCTTGGGACCCAGTGAGAGGAAGGGGGAGAGTACCAAGTGGTCCAGGACAGAAGAGCCCTACTTTATATTTTTTCTCTATCTTCAATACAGCATTTGTGCAGTCTTTCTCCAATCTCTACCATCCTCCAGAGTTCTAAGCAAATGAAATTTGTACTTAAATTTGCTGGGTCTCTGAAAATTTTTCAGGTGATGCCGTCTCACTGTGTTTGTAGCATCACCCCTCTAACATTGATTCTTGATGCTTAGGTTTCAGTTTTGTCCAAGCTCTAATTTCTCTTAGTTTCAGACCTTTGGGAAGACTTTTATGACATACTAGTTTTTACAAGCCTTTCCATTGCCCTTTTCTGTATTTAAAGGGAGCATGACTCATTGTCATATTTATAAGGATTTTGTATATATGAGATCCTTCAATAATATCTCTACTCATGAAAATGGATTTTCTATTCTTCCCTGTACTCATAAGGATTGGAGGCTAGATTGAGGGTAGATACTCTGCTGGGGCCCATTAATGATAGATTATCATACAGTCCCAGCATCTCTTCTGGAACCATTCATTATGGGACCCATTTAAACCTAAATTTCCACCACCTAGCAATGTTCCACATTTTTCAGGATATGAAGGATGGATGGATGATTAATCTTCTCCCAACAATTTCCTTTAATAAATTGAAATTATTTCTCAAGGGCCATTTCATTTGAGGTCTGTAACACCAAGCAGGAAAATAAGCAACTCCACTTGGTAAATTATAATCACATTAGAAAATAATGGGGTTGCAAAACCCCTATCCCACAGTGATGAAAAAAAGACAACCCCTCTTTGGTAAAAATTTTTTCTAGGGTTGGGGTAAGAGCATAAAATAAGAAAATCCTATTGGTTGTATATGCACACCATTCTCTTGACTCTTGGTTTTGTTGTTATTGGATTGGTACAGTTGCTTTCATTGGTTTACAATTCAGAGGTTTAAACCCACCAAATAAGCTACTGTTTCAATGAAACATGTCAGATGCTGAGGTCCACATGTGATCAAATTTGGAAATACAAGTCCTACAGCAAAACATATAGCTGACCTTTCTATCACCAGCTGAATGAGTAACTAAGGCAAATGATCCACAGTAATTGCATAAATTGCAGGAGATCACTACAAGGTAATGCTGGAGCTCCCACCTCAGTTAAAAATATTTTAATTACTCAATCTTATATTTTATTGCAACATGAACCCAAATCAGGCCATATGATTTAAATCCTATTTGCAACAGAATCCCTAACATTACCTCTCTGAGCAAAACCTTGGTCTCTTGGAAGCCTTTAGATTCAGGTACCATTAATTGGGCTTTAATTTGCTAGTCAGGTCCTGGCACTTTGATCAAATTACAGAAGTATCATCCTTGCTAACAGTGCACCCACAAAACTGCTTGATTTAAAGGTATTTCCAAGTCAGTCTCTTGACCTAGAGTTTAATGCCATAGAGCTGCAAAACATTGACCCTCTTCAATCCAAGAGGTTCTCCTTCTGGGAAGGATACCCCTGCCCCATATCCCAGATGACATCACCCCAGCTCAGGAGCTCACTACTCATGACATCACCTCAGACAACAGTTCTCCAGCCCAAGAGTTCACATTGGAGATTACTCACCCCTGTACCCTAAACAGTTGTCAGGAGTCCCAACTACACCTGAGCTGTGAAACTCCACTACCTAGGAAAGATCCCAGACACCCTCAATTTTTCAGGTACTATTCATACTGTCAAATCCTGTTTTAAAGCATGAGATCCACAAAAGTGAGAGATTTTCTAGACAGTGCAGTTTGCTTGCCTCGTGACCCAGCTTTCCTTGGTGATACTTGTAAAATTGTAATTTAATTTATACCCCTCATGATTGTAATACTAATTTTTTACCATGTTAACTGCTTGTGAGACCAAGCCCAATAACTCTGCAGTGCCTCCAAGACTATGGTTTCCACTATATCACCTCTCATGTAAAGGATGGCCTTACTGAGGTGTCCATGTTATGTTTTCTCTTAGGTAAAACAGGAGAATTGTGCTGGCTTCCTAATATGCTATTTGTTCCCCTCCAATCCTTTTCCCTCCCCCTTTGTCATTATTCATCATCCATATTCTCTCCTCAATCTCCCCTACCCTAACATGACTGCCACTCTAGACTTTCAAAATATTACATGGCAAATTAAAGCCAAACCCAACACCCCAGTCCCTTGGATATCTACACAGATGTTCAACCTATACACATATTAGCCAAACTAGTCTCTTATGTTGACTAACAATAACTGCTGGATTTGTAATTGCCCACTTCAAACTTTTATCCAGCTCATATCTGGCACAGAGATAGAAAACACTGGGAAATTAAAACCTCCTCCAAACTGCCACTTCCTCTGTATTTGCATTGCCTGCCACTCATGGCCACTTGTGGTTGTTCTCATGTTTCTTCCATATGTAGCACATATGAGTGACCTAATGGACAACACCACACCCTGACTCTATGCCCAACAGAAGTCACTGTCTTCCTCCAGTCCTGTTCTTAATTAATTCTCAGTTACCTAAGGTGAAGTACAATTTTCCAATCTAAAGATAATGCCCTAGAAACATAATTGTGGCCCAAAAAACAAGGAAGCTAATCTGTACTGTTTTGCTTTTCCACTACCCCTGTCACAAACAGGTTTTCTGGTCTCTTTTGGCCTTCCCAGTTATGTAAATGTTACACATTCTTTCCTGACCCAAGCCAAACATTATTGAGATCCCACAGTACCTATAATACTGGTCTTTGCAATACATTTAAGGCTTGCTTGAGTGGCTGCAGGGACCATTGCTCTAATCCAGCAATTACAAATCACTGATATCTAATTAGGGTTTCTACTACTCTAGTATTTCATATTTCTAAAAGATAACAAATACTAAGTCTGCTTAATCAAGAACAGATAACCCTTCCAAAAATGGCTTTTGAAAATAAATTGGCTCTTAATTAAGTATCAGATAATCAAAGAGGTGTTTGTAATGTTAATATTTGTTGTATGTGGATTAATAGCATTGGACAAGAGGCCACTCTAACTAAAAGCCTGCACCATGAAATCATCACCATAGAAAGCATAAACCATACCTTTAGCACACTCTATAACTCAAGAAAAATATTAATAAAAGCCCCTGCATTACTTGATTTTCTACTCCTGGTTAATGCCAAACAACTGGGGAGTCCTAGAAGCCAGCCTTGAAGGACTTCTCATGTTTCAACTTGGTTTCTTCCTTTGACCATCATAATAAAATATCTTCTTTGCCATTTAGATCAGTTTATGACCTACTTTTTGGATGACTCCTATTTAGGCCACTCAAATATCCCAAGTAATCAAGCTCAAAACTGAGGTAAAGAATCAGGGCTTACCAGTAACATAGTTTCTTTGAAATTCTGTCTACTCAGTTTTGAGTCCCTGGATAGAAGTCTGTCAGCTCCTCCTTTTGAGCAGCTAAAGCCACAAACCACAGCCTGTCTTATCAGGCTCTCATATACTGTCACCTCTATGCACCCCCCCATCTCCTCAGGACAAGATACCAAATAACTAAGTATAGCCCCTATGCCCAAGTGCCCAAAGTTTTATTCAGATTGGCCAATACAGAGAGCCCTTAAATCCTAGCTAACCCTAACTTGCCTGCAATACTTAACTGCCTCCCATGGTTCCAGTTTGTGATTATCCTCTCCTTAGTTGCCCTATGTGGTCCTGTGGGACAGCCTTCCTTTGTTTAGAGCTATATGTAATAAGGATTTCTGCTCTTCAGATTTCCAAGTGTTTTTATATTGCTATAATCATACCTAACATCTTATCATTTTAAACATAACCACATGGGACATGGCTCTATGGGAATCACCATGGGAATCTGAGGTATGCATTAAAACCAGATATGCAATGTCCATCGGAAGAAACTTCTTATAGGATATGAAGGTGATTGAAGTTCATGATTAGATATCCTATGTGCTCACTTCTAGTGTTTACCTGGGCCCATGAAATGAGTGGACATTAGAGGCTACAGCATTCAGAGATGGGCTGAATTTAGACATAATTCTCTTGCACCTTCTGAAGCACACAGTGCCAAAAAGAACTGTTATATCTACAAACAAGAGAGAAACAGAAGATAGCTTTGGGTAAGATTCCTTGGAGGAAGACTTCACACATTGTTGACAAATAAAACTGATGCCAGTAGACCCAAGAGTCAAGAAGTGTATCCTTGCAGGAATAGACACATATTATGGACTGGGTTCTGCTTACCCTGTGTTAGATGCAAATGCTCAGAATACTACTTTGTCCTTGACACTGGGCAGGTTAATCATAAAAAGTCTTGATAGAGATCACTTTGCCTTTATTTTGATTGACATTCATAGATGGATGCCATCATTCTATTCCATCTACCATCTATCTTCTAATGATTGAAGGAAGATTGAATACTCTATGTCCCTTGAAATCTGTAGATTTCACAGAAACAAATATATTCACTTATGCAAATAACTTAAGGCTATCTAGATCAAGAAAATTGCATTGTTCTTAAGCATACAGAATATATTTAAAATTTTTTCAGATGTAACAAAAATATCCTCTCAACTTCTTTTAAAACATAAAGATTCCCATGCTAGCCACCCACAAGCTTACAATGCGGTAAGATTAATCACATACACAAAGTTGCACTAAACTCACCACCATCCATTCCCACAATGTCGCTTTCACACCAAACAGAAACCCTACACATCTTATACACTATTGCCCATTTCCCCTGCCTCCTGCCCCTGATAACCTGTTCTCTGAACCATTCCATATCAATTTGCATAATCTAAATACATGCCAGAAATAGAATCATGCAATATCTGTCCATTTTGGCAATTTATCTCTTCATTTATTTTGTGAACATTTAAGTACAAGATGCATACATATTTCATCATGAGGAATTAATACTTCTGGCTTTTCCTCAAAAGAATGATATTCAATTAGGCATCCACCTTAATTTCAGTTTTCAACTTCAATCATCAGTCTATCCCATCCTGTGCCCATTCCACATGCAGATTATTTACCTGCAGAGACCAGGCAATATTTGGTCACCATACTGGATTGGATATTCCACAGGCAGCTTCTGAGCTTGGATGGCTTGTAAATCATTTTGGTGTGGTGAACTTTGTTGTCTGGACCCCCTTAGAACTTTGGGGAGCTCAACACCCAGCTTGAGGTGGCACCAGGCTGAGGACTATCAGAATTTCAACTCCCCTAAGAAAGTCAGGTAGTGGGTAGTGCTGATTAAGTTTCCACAAGCTTATTTAGGAACCCTGGGGGGAGAGGGTGGTCTAGAAGAGGCTTGAAAAATCACTTCAGTGCAGGGTAATCAGTCCTCAGGGTCCCATTTGAATTTTAAAAGGGAACTCAACCTGACCAAGAGAGGGGAGGAGGGATATGCTCATACAGCCTGTTGTGCCCAGCTGCCCCAGGACAGTAAAATCTGCCTAGAGGAAAGTGAATAAATAGCTTTCTGAAGAGATAACTGACCCCAATTAGTAAATTAACTCAGTGGAGGAATTCCATCTTGAATACATGAGGTCCCTATTTTGATTCTCAGCTCCTCTAAGAGTAGTGATTTACAGGGATACCTAACATCCAGCTGATAACATTGGACAGGGAAAACATAGAAATTATTGTTGTACTAACTTCTTTGGGTCCATTATTTCTCCAAAAAAAAAAAAAAAAGGTTACTTAAAAAAAATTAAGTGCTGATTTCTCATCTGAAATCATGGAGGCAAGAAGACAGTGGTATGACATAGTCAACGTACTAAAAGAAAAAACTTCCAGCCACAAATTCTCTATCCAACAAAGCAGGTATCCAAAAATGATGGAGAGTTCAAAATACTCACAAATAAACAGAAATTAAGAGAGTATGCCAATAAGAAACCTGCACTTCAAGAAATGTTAAAGGAAGTTCTAGAGGTTGAAAGAATAATACAGGAGAAAGAGAGTTGGAGGAGAGTGTAAGAACAACTAAAAAGACAAAAAAGAGAAATAAAAATGACATATAACATACATAAACCCAAAGAAAATATGGCTGATGTTAGAAATTCCTTAGGAGTAATGAGACTAAATGTTAATGGAATAAACTCACCAGTCGAGGGACACGTTTTGGCAGAATGGATAAAGAAATATGACCCATTTATATGTTGCCTACAAAAAGCCTACCTTAGACCCAGGGATTCAAGGAGGCTGAAAATGAATGCCTGGAAAATGATTTTACAAGCAAACAACAATGAAAGGAGTGTGGGAGTAGCTATCCTAATATTGGACAAAATAGACTTTAAATGCAAAACTATTGTAAGAGACAAAGAAGGACACTATATATTAGTAAAAGGGGTAATCTTTCAGAAAAAAAGAACAATCATAAACATTTATGCACCTACTCAGGGCACTTCAAAATACATGAGGCAAACACTGGAAAGAATAAGTGGAGGCTTAAATGTCTCTACAATCATAGTGGGGGCTTTTAATACACCATTATCACCACTAGACAGAACATCTAGACAAAGAATTAATGAAGAAACAAAAACTCTGAATAAGACTTTAGAGGATCTGGACCTAATAGACATATACAGAACGCTACACTCAAATACAGCAGGATATACATTCTTATTGGTGCACAAGGATCATATTCCAAGGTAGACACATGCTAGGCCACAGAACAACCCTCAATGAATTCAAAAAGTATGAATTATACAAAGTAATTTCTCTGACCACAATGGAATGGAATTGGAAATCACTAAGGGCCTGAGAACCAGATTAGGCAAAAAGATATGGAAGTTAAACAACACACTCTTAAGCAAACAGTGGGTCAAGGAGGAAATCTCAAAAGAAATCAGTAACTACCTTGAAATGAATGAAAATGACAACACAACTTATCAAAACCAATGGGATGCAGCCAAAGCTGTACTGAGAAGGAAATTCATCACCATAAATGCATATATTAAAAAAGAAGGAGCTAAAATTAAGACCTAACTGCACACCTGGAAGAATTGGAAAAACAACAACAAACTATCTGCAAAGGTAGTAGAAAGAAGAAAATAACAAAAATTAAAGCAGAACTAAATGAAATAGAAAATAAGAAAGCACTAGAAAATATGAACAAAACCAAAACTGGTTCTTCAAGAAGATCAATAAAATTGACAAACACTTAGCCAGACTAACAAAGAAAAAGAGAGATCAGATGTAAAAACACAAAATAAGAAATGAGGAAGGGGATATCACTACTCACCTCACAGATATAGAGTATCATAAGAAGATACTTTGAAAAATTCCTACACATAGGAAGCCAACAAGAATGACAATTTAAAGGAAATAGACAAATTCCTAGAAACTCACAACCAGCCTCCATTGATGAAAGAAAAAATTGATGAACTCAATAGCCCAAATACATGTAAAGAATCAGTCATCAAAAACCTCCCAAAAAAGAAGAGCCCAGGATCTGACAGCTTCACAGGTGAATTCTACCAAATATTTTGGAAAGAGCTAACACCAATCCTGCTTAAGATCTTCCAGAAGGGAGGCGGCTGTGGCTCAATCAGTAGGGCTCCCGTTTACCATATGGGAGGCCCCGGGTTCGGTTCCCGGGGCCTCCTGGTGAAGGCAAGCCCGCCCGCACGGTGTGGTTGGCTGACCCAGTGAGCACAAGCAGCAAGGAGGGGGATAAATGAATAAATAAATAGAGTCTTTAAAAAAAAAAAGAAAAAAAAAAAGATCTTCCAGAAAATAGAAGTACAAGGAACATTGCCTAACTCATTCTATGATGCCAACATTACCCTAATACCAAAGCCAAACAAAGATACCATAAGAAGGAAATTTACAGACCAATCTCTCTAATGAACTTAGATGCTAAAATCCTCAACAATATATTTGATAATCACATTCAACAACATATCAAAAGAATTATACACCATGACCAAGTGGGTTTCATCCAGGGTATGCAAGGATGGTTTAACATGAGAAAATCAATCAATGTAGTACACCACATAAACAGATTGAAAGAAAAAAACCACATGATCATCTCTATAGATGCAGAAAAAGCATTCAACAAAACACAGCACTCTTTCCTGATAAAAACAGTGGAAAAGATAGGAATAGAAGGAAACTTTCAGAGCAGGATAAAGGGTATATATGAAAAACCTAGAGCTAACATCATCTTCAATGGTGAAATCATAAAAGCCTTCCCTCTGAGATTGGGAACAAGACAAGGATGTCCATTATCACCACCCCTTTTAAAATTGACTTAGAAGTACTTGCTTGAACAGTAAGGCAAGAAAAAGATATAAAAGGCATCCAAATTGGAAAAGAAGAAGTAAAATTTTCCTTATTTGCAAATGACATGATCCTATACATAGAAAGCCCTGAGAAATCAACACCAAAGCTTTTAGAAATTATAGAGGAGTTCAGTAAAATTGCTGGCTATAAGATCAATGCTCAAAAATCAATAGCATTTCTGTACACCAATTATGAGCAATCTGAGTAGGAAATCAACAAAAAAATACCATTTACAATAGTAATTAAAAGAATCAAATACCTAGAATAAATTTAACTAAAGATGTAATGGACTTATATACAGAAAACTACACCACACTGTTAAAGGAAATCAAATAAGACTTAAATAAATGGAAGAATATTCCCTGTTCATGGATAGAAAGACTAAATATTATCAAGATGTCTATCATAACCAAACTAACTACAGATTTAATGCAATCCCCCCCAAAATCAACACTGTATTTTTTAATGAATTGGAAAAACTAACTACAAAATTTATTTGGAAGGATAAGAGCCCCAAATTGCCAAAGAAACATTAAAAGAGAAAAATGAAGTTGGAAGTATCATACTACCTTATTTTAAAACATTCTACAAAGCTACAGTGGTCAAAACTGCATGGTATTGGCACAAGAATAGACATACTGACCAATGGAACCAAATTGAGATTTCTGATATAGATCCTCACATATACAGTCATCTCATATGTGACAAGCCCACCAGGCCCACTCAGTTTGGAGAGAATGGCCTCTTCAACAAATATCCAAAAGAATGAGAGAGGAACAGAATCTCACCCCTTATACAAAAATCAACTCAAGGTGGATCAAAGATCTAAATATAAGATCCAAGACCATAAAGTCCTTGGAAGATAATGTAGGAAGCATCTACAGGACCTTGTAATAGGAAATGGTTTCATGAACTTCACACCCAAAGCAAGAGCAGCAAAAGAAAAAACAGAAAATTGGATCTCCTCAAAATCAAAAACTTCTGCACCTCAAAGGATGTTATCAGGAAAGAACAAAGGCAGCCTACCCAATGGGAGAAAATATTTGGCAACCATATATTTGATAGGAGTCTAATATCTTGCATATATACAGAAATCCTACACTTCAAAAATTAAAAGACAACCCATTTAAAAAGGGGGCAAGTGGCTTGAAAAAACTCTTCTCCAAGGAAGAAATACAAATGGCTAAGACATGAAAATATGATCGACATCACTAGCTATTAGGTAAATACAAATCAAAACTGCAACGAGATACCATCTTACACCCATTAGAATGATGGCTATTAAAAAAATAGCAAAGTATAAGTGTTAGAGCGGATGTGGAGGAATGGGAACTCTCATCCACTGCTGGTGGGATTGTAAAATGATCCAGGCACTATGGAGGACATTTTGGCACTTTCTCAAAAGACTAACTATAGAAATTCCATGAGCCAGCGATTACACTGCTGGGTATATACCCTAATGAATTAAAAGCAAAAACACAAACAGATATTTACACACCAATGTTCATAGTGGCATTTTTCACTATTGCCAAAAGTTGGAATCAACCCACGTGCTCATCAACAGATGAATGGATAAAGAAAATGTAGTCATACATACAATGGAATATTACTCAGTTGTAAGAAGGAATAAAGTGCTAACTCATGGGATGACGTGGGTGAATCTTGAAGACCTTATGTTGAGTGAAGCAAGCCAGGCATTGAAGGATGAACAGTACATGACCTCACTGATATGAATTAAGGAAATTTAGCAGTCTCAGAGAGCTATTGTCTGTAAGATAGGTTTACAAGAAATAGAAAGAAAAGAGAAGGTTGTGAGCCATCACCCATACATACATAATCTATGGTAAAGTGATAGTGTGTAGTTGTGTATTGAAGGGATAGGACAGGAGTGTAGTGGTATTATTGCATTGGGTAATGTAGGGTTAACAGGTGGGTATATTGGGAAGGGTGGTTAGATGTCCTGGATTCTGGGGGAAAGGTTGGGATAGGGGCCAGGTGAACACTGGGGATTTGTGGTTATGAAGTTGAAAGTACAAAGGTGGGAATGCTCTTATGGCAATATGACAGAGGAGTCACTGGTTTAGGGGGTTGGTTGGGGGCATTCAGGACAGGGCACACCTAGAGCAGACTTCTATGGAGTGAATGAGTGTTCATTCTGTCATATGTTGTATCTGTGGGTGGAGAGCCACATAATGAACAGGAAGGAGTTGGCATCCCATGTTTAGGACAACCAAGTTGTTCAGAAATACACAGGCAAGAGTCTCTCAAGAGCAAGGGTGGTTTCTAATATGCAGGACAAACAAGTGTGTCAAGACCTCTTGTTGCATGTAACTATGAATCTTGTCATCCAATGAGTCAAGTCAGGGGGTTGTTGTGGGCCTGGGAAGATGTGGTGGGAGGAATAGAATAGATCAAATAGGGAGTATTTAGTGGTCAGTGGAAATGTTCTTAATTACCATTCAGTAATGAACACAGGACATGGTAAATATCATAAAAATTTATAAAACTCTATGGTCTAAAATGTAAACCATAGTGTAAACCTTTGAAAATGTTTAGTAGCTATGTTTCACTATTTTTATATCAGTTATAACAATAACAATGCTACCAACCACATATAAAAAGATATTAATATCAGGGGGAGGAAAGGAGGATGATGTTGGGTATATAAGTCTCCTGTATTCTGTGTGTGTCTTTGCTGTGACCTAAAACTTCTTTGAAAACAAAATGAAAGACAGTGAGACACTGGAAAATGAGAGTGGGAAAGTGCCCCTGTACAGACTGGACACCAAATATTGCAGTGATGAAAGGGAAAAAATAAAAAAAATTAAAAATATTTTTCATTTTTTAATATCCCAATATTTTAATTTTTTTATTTTAAGTTTTTAAAAAAATTTTTATGTATTTTATCTCTAACATTTAATCTTATCACTGTTATTTCATTTTCCTATTCATTGTATTCAGCTCTTTTAATGACTTCAGCTTTGAAGAAACTTTGGATCACAGAAAGGTTACAACTGGAGTGGGGGGGATTATTTGTGTGGGGTGTCAGGGATGGGGGATGCATGGGAGAAAGTTCACATGAGCATAATTATAAGGTATATAAAAATGTTCAAATGTGCATGGAGCATTGTCACAGTGGGTGGAGAATCACTAAATAAATGAGAGAATACTGAATTCCCATCCTGGAGAGCTCTGCCACATTCTCTAAGGGCCAGCAAGTGCCCCCAAGTGCAGGTGCAGTGACTGGTGAAGGAGGTTGATCCACTGATGGGCCCTTGATATTGATGACTAGCCTCATGAGTCTTTGCTCTTAAAAATGAAACTTACCCTATTATTATGGTGTGCCTAAGGATTGCCTACTGAGATCCTCCTGGTTGCTCAAATGTGGCCTTTCTCTAAGCCAAACTCCGCATATGAATGCATTACTTTCTTCCCAGTGTGGGACATGACTCCCTGGGATGAGCCTCTCTGTCACTGAGGAATTGCTACCAAGCACCACCTGGCAATGTGACTGGAAAAAACCTTGAATAAAAGGGGGAAAAAGTAAAGATGAATGAGTTTATATGGCTAAGAGAATTCAAAATGAGTCAGGAGAACATCCCAGATGTAATGCTTATGCACATCTCAGTAGGATCTCATAAAATCCCAAAGTGGATATCACCCCAAATAGTGGGGCTCCTGAGGGCTCTGGAGAAACCCAGGTCCTATGTCAGGGTGGATAGCCCCGGAGTTTGGTGCCTTGCCATTAGGCCCTACTTTGGAGCTTGTGCTCCTGAGAGTGACAGATTTGGACTTAACTATGTCTTCCCTGAACATGGCTCATCTGTCCCTCCTATTCAAACCTATACGTGTTGCTGGAGTTTGTAGGTGTACATCCAGATACTTGAGTCTTTGGACTGTCCATGTGCCAGCTGGGCCCAGAACCTCAATGGAGTAGCAACTCCTACTCTACAGCTCATTGGACTCACCCAGGTCAACTGACTGGGAAATGATGATGGACAACCACCATCCCAGGGAATGGAGAGAGTCTGAAGCTGCAGGCAGGATGAGCCCATCCATCTTCCCCATGGGATATAAGCCCTCTCTCAATTGGAGGTGGAGTGGACATCACCATCCCAGATGCCTTATGATGGGGGGAAGAGCTATGGACTACAGTGGACTTAACTGTATTCTACTATAGACATATTGTGATTCAAACAATGGTAGAAATTACAACATTGATGTGGAGCCAGTGGCCTCTAGAGGCTCTGGGGGCAGGGAGAGGGAAAAGCAGTTGTAATACAGAGGCTTTTTTGAGACTTGGGAATTGTCCCAACTGACATTGCAATGACAGATATAGGCCATTTTATATGATCATATAACATGCAGAACTTGTGGGAGAGAGTGTGGTCTACAGTGTGAGCTATGGCCCATGCTTAATGGTTAAGCCCCAGGATGTGTTTATCAATTGCAATTAATGTGCCACAGTAATGAAGGTTGTTTATGTGGGAGGTTGCGGGAGGTGTGGAAGGTATGGTGTATGGAATCCTTATATTTTTGTGTAACATTTATGTGATCTATGTATCTTTTTTAAAAAATTAAAAAATGAAAAATAAAAAATAAAATAAAATTAAGTAAAGGCCCATTTTTTCCCCAGAAATGTGGGATATCTTTGTCATATACTAAATTTCCATACAGAGTTGGGATTTTTTCCAGACTTTTTCTTCTTTTCCATGGATCTCCTTGTTTATTGTTGTGCCTGTTTATCATGTTTTCTTCTGAGTTACTTTATATAGAGTATATTTTTACCTGGTATAAAAGTATATGGTTTGCTCCCTCACCTTATCCCCTTAATACTCTTCTATTTTTGTGTTTTCTTCACTCCAATAGATGGAATCAACATAATTTTTCCATACATATTAATTTGATTTGTGGAAACTCACCTCCCTGTTTGTTTAATTTTGCCATCATTTGACTACTAGTCACAGTATACTAAAAACTTCTAACCAAGTGTTAGAGTAGTTGAGAAAGCCCTTTAATGGAGAGAAGTCTGAAGCACTCTCACAAGCCTTAACTTTGCAGGGTATGTTTCTATGATATGCTTATTTTCAATTGCATTCGTTTATTTTTGTAGCTTTTGGAATATCTGCCTTTTAATGTAGTGATTAAAGTCTGCTAGGGGATTTGGAGACAAAGCAAGAGATACCATTTCCAGTGTTGAACCAGGCATCTGGTGCTCAAGAAACTACCAGAGCATGGTTCAAGCCTGCTCTGGGGATGTGCACTAAACTGCCATCCAAGATAAGAAGCTGCCTGTGGAATATCAAATCCATTATGGTGACCAAGTGTTGCCTGGTCTCTGCAGGCAAATAATCTTCATGTGGAATGGGTACAGGATGGAATAGGTTGATGCATCTACTTCACTTGCTAGTCTCCTTTCCCAGGGCATGTGCACACCTGCCTCCAAGTGCAGTCTCATGACAGCAAGGGGAGGGAAGTTCTCACACAGCAGCTGATTTATTAGTTTCAGGTAATTCTACTTCCATCTCCATGTTACAATATGTTGTTAAGACCAGAACTCAGTTGACAACAGCCACCCCCACCTGTTTTTCTTTTTGTTTTTATTATAAATTCCCAATGTCCTCTGAACACTTGGGGATGCCTGCTTTCACTTGGTGAGGCCCAATTCTTAGAAAGTGTTGCAGTAGAAATAGAAAAATAGACTACTTTCTACTGTGTTTGCAGTAACAGTTCTTTTGGCAAACCTCAAAGAAATATTTTTTTTAAAAAAAGGAAGATTGAACATGACCTTTGCTTCTTTCTTAAGAACTAAAAAACACAAAATATCAAAATGAAAGATGATATAAAGAAGCCAATACTAAAAAGAGCAGAAATGAGAAAATAAGTACATCATCGAAACAAATTGTTATCCTGTTTTTTTAAATCTATAAGTAAAACTAATTAGCCACTAGGTAAAAGTGATTATGAGGCAAAAATTAACCAAATTAGGAATCAAAACAGACACATTTTCTATGGAGCCTATTGGCACCAACAGGATGTGAAGAACTGTGTGAAATACTGAAGCCCACAAAGTTGGACTATGGAGATCAAGAGGCACCAAGTCTGAAAATCAGCTAGCAAAATTGATACACACACATGCATACACACACAAATCATGAAATATTGGAAATTCCTATTAGTTAAAGAAATTGAAGCCATTATTATTTTTTTTAAATCAAAACAACGTGCCACAACCCACCAAAAACACTCCAGAAAGAAAACTAGAGTCTGAGACTCTCAGGCTGATGAAATATTTCATTTAAGGAAGAAAAACCACCCAACTTACACAAACTCTCTGGGACTGGAGAAAAACAGAGAACATGTTTCAGTTTCTTTGGTGAGACCAGAATATCATTGAGACAACAATCAGAATAGGGCCTTATTAAAAAAAGATCATTACAAACCATATATTTCATAAATAGAGATACAAACATTAGAAAGAAAGGACATAATTCAGCCATCTATGAAGACATCAATACCGAGTAGGATATACTAAAATATACCAAGGGTGGTTTAACATTCAAAATCACAAGAGATAAATGATTCCACTAACAGAACCACAAAGGATAAAAACCATAGGAGCATGAGGAAGTGAAAGAAAAAAACATTTTATAAATATCAACATTTATCAATTAAAGCTTTAAAAAATCTGTATTTCACACCCATTAGAATAGCTATAATTACTTTCTGTGGAAGTAAATGTCATTTGAAAAGAAACTGGAGAATAATTTAGGGATGTATAATGTAGTGATTTTGGTGGTAGATGATGATTGTAGTTAATAGTATAAATATAAGAATGCTCTTCTTTTACAAAGTGCTAAGAAAATGGTGATACACAAAAAATTATAACTAATGTAACTTATGGACAATAGTTAACAGTAATATTGTAATATTTTGCATGATTGGCAAGAATATATTTTTTCAATACCAAAGCACAACAATGGGGATATAGGTGGCTATGGGATTTTTCCTTTTGGAGTAATCAAAAGTTCTAAAATTGACTGAGTTGATGACAGCATAACTCTGTGATGAAAATGAAAGCTACTGATTGTACACTTTGAATAGATTGTAGAAATCATGGGACTGTATAACACAGGGAATCCAGTGGTCTATGATGGGCTGTGGTTAACAGGACAAATATGAGAGTGTTTTTTCCTGAATGAAAACAAATATGTAATACTAATATAGGTTGTTAATAATTGGGTGGGTTGGAGATAAAATACACCAAATGTGAGACATGGGCTATAGTTAGTAGTCATATTTTGATAATGCTCTTTCATAGTTTGTAACAAATGTTTCACAACAATGCAAGGTGTTGATGATGGGGAGATGTATGGAGGCCCTATATGATATATGCATGCTTGTTTTGTAAATTTAAAAATTTTTCTCCCTATATATTGTTTATGTATGTTCATGTATGAATAGTATACTTCAATAAGATTTTATTTTAAAAAATGACAAAAGTTGGAGAGTGTAGCAGTTTGATATGGTTCATGAATTCTAAAAACAGATATTGGATTATTTGTGTAAACTGTCTGTACCTGGGCATGATTAAATTATGATTAAGGCTTTGATTGGGCCATGTCAGTAGGATGTTGAGTTCCCACCCCCTTGGTGGATGGGGATTCACAGATGAAATTACATGGTAGAACAAAGGAGTTAGTTGGAGTTTTGATGCAGAGTTTTGAGCTGGAGCCCATGAAGTTAACACACAGGAGAAGAGCACAGAGCAATAGAGGTGGCTCCATAGACACTGCAGAAGCCCTGGGGAGAGAGACAGAGCCATTCACCTGATAGTCTACAGTTGGCATTGCAGAGTGAGCACAGCAGCTGAGCCCCAAGAGAAGCAGAGCCCCAGGAAGAGAGGAACCCAAGAAGCCTGAATTCTTGGCAGACATTGGCAGCCATCTTACCCCAACACAGGGCAATAGACTTTGGTGAGGGAAGTAAATTATGCTTTATGGCCTGGTAACTGTGAGCTTCTATCCCAAATAAATACCTTTTATAAAAGCCAGCAGATACCTGGTGTTTTGCATTAGCACCCCTTTGGCTGACTAATACAGAGAGCATGGAGAGAAATAGGAACTCAGATATTTGCACACCAAAATACATGGCAGCATTATGGAAGCAAGATGGAAGCAACCCAATTGTTCATCAACTGATGAATGGGTAAACAAAATATTATATACACACAATGGTGTGTTATTCAACTGTAAAAGGGAAGAAGTCCTGTAGGGTAAATGAAGATGGAATGCCCTTTCCATGAACCTAAGGCCTTTAAAGGAGGATGGGATGGTCTGGCCAGCTACCTCACCCTCATAAACAAGGGGCTTGGAATGTGAGCATTGAAGGGACACCTGTGATAAGAGTCAGGAGTTCTGGTAATTAACTAGTAACCCTTGTGACCCATTGTTTGTAACCTTATAAAAGCTGACCATTTCTGTTAGGCAGTGCCAAGTAGAGGGCAGGACAGGGCATGGCACAGCATGGCACAGAGTACCCTCCAGCCAGCAGGCCACCACTGGGTTCTGTAAGTGATAAGGGCAGAGCTTCTCCTGGCCTGCCCCACTGGGCTCTGTGTATGAGTAAAAAAGTCATGACCATTACTGGGTTCCTGTGTGGTTTCTCTGGAATATCAAATTAGTTGTTTGGTCTTGGCCATCTTCATTAGAATGGGCATAGATGGCAGATCAGGGTCTCTACCTGCATGACAGTTGGTGTAGTTGGCAAAATATTCCAGAATAGGGAGGATATTCTTGTCAGCAGGATATTCCATAGTCTCCTAATAGTATAAAAGCCATGGAAAGCATGGCAGTCCTTTTAATAAGAAGTCTGCAAAGGGCATCTTTCTCTTTAATGGGGAATTTGTGAAGGGAATTTTGCCATTTATTGGGGAGTCTTAGAAGGGAATCTTGCCCTTTATTGCCCAGTCTGTGGAGGGAAAACCTGGTATGGTCCTATTCCTCTATCTGGTTTTGTTTAACCTTGTCAATCTGCTTGTGCTTAGGAAATCAGATTAGGGGTCCTGTATATGTCTGTGACTTGGGGGATGCCACATATATGCCTTCAGGGTTAGCACAGGTAGAAAAGAATTTAGTAGAGTTAGAAAAGAATATAGATGTCTTCTAGAAAAAGAAAGCACATCAGGCCATGGTTGTAGCTGCCACCTGGCCCTTGTTAGCCACCTTGGGAAATTGCTCCAATAAACAAGGGCTGCTGAATCCCATGCATGTTGGGTAAAAGAAGAGCTTGAAATTGAGCTTAGGCTAGTCAGAAAGTATCACAAAAAAGTTGGAGGAGACACAGGAATAAGTACAGACTTTGGTGTGCTCTTATGCATCCATAAAGGGGAGAAAGTTTACTCAACCCTAAAGGGGAGAAAGTTTACTGGGTGAGGGGATCAGGAGTTCTTTATACTGTTATTGCAATTTTTATATAAGACTTGTAACTTCTACAATTTCTTCAAAATACAATATTATTTTACAATTACTATGTCAATATCATGCCATTAAGGGGGAACAAGATTAAACATTATTATAGTGACTGAGCTCTAGATAAATCCGTGTCAGCCAAAGTTGTGAAACTACCACTCTTTTAAGAGCTTGAATTTAATAAAGGAGGCAGTGTGTGGATATTTTGCTAATGACGAGTATGCCTTTGGTATTATGGATGATTTGGGGATGCTGTGGAAACAGCATTATATTTGCATTCCATTCTTGCACATGAGCTTTTTTTTTTCTACTAGGCACACTGAAGACTGACTGCCTTTTACTTGAGGCTAAATACTTTACAGAAAGTAATTTACTGTGCTACTGCCTCCTCCAATCCAACTGCATGATCCTCTATATTCTTTATTTCATTTCTCTCTCCAATAATTCAAAAAGTTGCTTAGGTCTAACTTCTGTTTTTCTGTCTTTGGCCACATGGATTTGAGTCTATTCTGTGCATGTGAAACTCAGGGCTCAGGAAAGGAGATGCTTTAACAAAGTCTTTTGACCCCTCACTGACTCTTCTCCCTCCAGATTCCTACAAGAGGTTTTAGTGTTTATGAGGGCAGAAGGATTGACTTATGACTGCCATTTACCAGCTCACAATGTGCTTGAGGGTCACCAGAGGCTGGCATTTTCCCTATGTGTCAAAGAAACAACCTCATGTGTGGCCTCATGCAGGGAATTTGATTGGATAGGAACTTCTTTGCATCTTTGTGGGAGTTATGGTGTTTCAGAGGCCCTTGGTGGACCTGGGAAAGACCAGTGGCTGTGGGGCATATGAGCTGAGTGAGGCAGGAGCAGAAAGGTGAGAGAGCCTGGGAGGACAAGGCAATCAATAGGGGAGGTGGGGAGTTGACTGAGGTGACATGACTGAAAGCTTAGAAGTGGGGTTAAGGCCATAGAAGAGGGAGCAATCCACAGGAGGTAAACTGAGGAAAGATGGGGAAATGAGGTAAACTCATAGCTGGGGAGACAAACCAAGCTGCCTGGGCTGAACTGAGACAAGTGTTGGGGGAAGGTCCCAGGAAAGAGTGGACAGGGCTGGCAGGGTGGGGCCATATGAGGGCATTAATGACTGGGACAAACTCAGTGCACAAGAAATGAGGCCTGGTTCATACATGCCAACAGGCCAAGAGAGAAGAGGAAAACAGCCTGGGCCAGAGAAGACAAACCAACTAAATATAACTATGATATTCCAAAGGTATAGAAAACATTTTCTCTTTGAATTTATGAAGATATATTTTTGGCATAGTGCCTATAAATAATCAAGTGATGTTTCTACTAATATTCCATAATACTCACCTTCCTATTAGATAAGGGTTGATATTCATTTTTAGCAAATCTATGCAAAGTATTGCCAAATGATACTTATTTTTAAAATGTACATGATTTATAAAATTACATTATGATTCCTAAAAATATAGTAAAAATTTAGTAAGCTATTTGTTATTAACATTGCATATGAAGTGATACATTACCAACTTTAGCAGTTAAGTAGATCTAAGAGATTATACAAATATTTTAGCCCTTAAAGTTCATTATGTTATCTTTCTTTCAAAATGATTCAGATCAGTGAATCTACATATTTTCACTTCAAGATGATTAGAATTCAAAGAATTTTCAATTCTATAAATAATAGTACGAAGGCATGAAGATTTTAGTTTGGTGAGTAGTAGATTTGCCCCCCAAATGTGTCTATGCCCTAATCCTTAGCACCTGTGAATACATTACCTTAAATGGCAAAAGCAAATTTTCAGATATAATTAAAGGTACAGACTGCGAGATGAGGAGATTTCCCTGGGTAATCTAAATTTTCTCTGTAGCTCAAATCAAGTCACATGGGTTCTTTTTATTTATTTTTATTTATTTTTATTTTTAGTTTTTATAAACAAATCTATTTTATTGGTACATATTAATAAAGCATACAGATCATTCAATGTGTACAATAATAGTATTTGGTATAATCTCATAGTTGTGCATTCATCATTTCAATCATTATTAGAGTATTTTCATTATTTCAATAATAATAGTAAACAAAAACTGACAAACAATAAACACAAAAATTCTTCACCTTCCCATCTCTCTGTTTCCACTTCTTTTTTTTTTTTTTTTTTGATTTTTTTTTTTATGGGTAAAAATCAAAATTCTCACAATACATACAAACATTTGCCAAATGATATATAAATATATATGCATATATGTGTATTTGCTTACAAAAATGTTATTTATATATATATATATACATATATTTTAAGAGGTGCTTAGATTACCCAAAATATTACACGGAACCCACTGGGATTCTCATGTTGCCCACCTCCCACACCTCCCACCATATCCCACACAAACATCTCCCACAAGTGTGGTCCACCACCCTCAATAAACTTACACATCTTGGGGCCTTGCCACCAACCATAGACCACAGTTAACATCGCAGACCACACTCTCTCCCACACAGTTCTGAGTGGTGTGTGCTGATTTAAAATGGCCTACATCCATTGCCACAACGGTACTCAGGACAACCTCCAAATCCCAAAGAAGCCCCTGTATTTCAACTACTCATCCCCTCCCTGCCCCAAAAGTGTCAAGTGGCCTCTGGCTCCACCTCATTGTTATAATTTCTTCCATTGCTAGAATCACCATATGTGTACAACAGAATACCATCAAGTCCACTCTAGCCCATAGTTCTTCCCCCAATCCTGAGGGGACTGGGATGGTGATGTCCACTCGACCTCCAAGTGAGAGAGGGCTTATATCCCATGGATATGGTGGGTGGGATGATCCTTCCTGCAGATGCAGGCCCTCTCCATTCCCTGGGATGGCCGTTGCCCATCTTGTCTCCTCGCCAGGTGACTTGGATGAGTCCACTGAGATGTAGGGTAGGAGTTGCATCTCCACCGAGATTCCAGGCACACCTGACACATAGGTAGACCAGAGGCTCCAGGCTCTGGAAGTATACCTAAAAACTTCTGCATCACATATAGGTTTGAATAGAAGGGACTGATGAACCATGTGCAGGGAGGACTTATTTGAGTCCAATTCTGTCACTCTCAGGAGCACAGATTCCAAAATAGAGCCCACTGATAAGGCATCAATCTCTGGGTCTATCCCCACTTATATAGGACCTGGGTGTCTCCAGAGTTCTCAGGAGCCCCTCTGTGTGGGGTGATAGGCACTTAGATGTTCTATGAGCTCCTACTGAGATGTGCGTAAGAGTTACCTCTGGGATGACCTCCTGACTCTCTTTGAAGTCTTTTAGCCACTTGAACTCATTAGTCTTTACCTTTTCCCCCTTTTATTCAAGGTCTTTTTCCAGTTGTGTTGCCAGTTTGCACTTGGTATTAATCCCTCGTTGCCAGGGAGGTTCATCCCCGGGAGTCAGGTCCTATGTTGGGGGGAAGGTAATGCAATCATATGCTAAGTTTGGCTTAGAGAAAGGCCACATTTGAGCACCAAGGAGGCTCTCAAATGGCAACCCTTAGGCACCCCACAACTGCGGGCTAAGTCTCAGTTACAAGAGCACAGACTCACAAGGGTAGTCAGCAATAAAAAGAACACATCAGGGGGTCATCCTCTTTTGACAGACACTATCCCTGCACTCAGAGGACTATTGCTGTTCCCTTGGAGACTGTGGCAGAGCTCTCCAGGCTAGGAATTCAGATTTCCTCATTTATTGTGTGATTGTTCACCCATCGTGACCATGCCCCATCTTTTTATTTTTAGAATGATTTTGTATATCTTCATGTATATTCGGATGAACTAATTCCCATGAATCTCCCCTCCCAGACACCCCCACCAATTATCCCCTGCAGTACCCATTGTAACCCTTCTGTGATCCAAATCCTCCATGAACATGTAGTCCATAAAATAATCAAATACATTTACTAGGAAAAAGAAACAAGTATGATAAGCTTACATGCAAGAGACAAACATAAGGAAACTCAGGGAAAAAAAAAGAGAGAAGAAAAAAAAACAAGGAAAAAAAACAAAAACAAATAAACAAACAAAAAACAAAATAAAATATAATTAGCGGATTGGAACATTCAAAAAAAATGGGCAAATAGGAGCGGCAAGATGGCGTTGGTGTAGGAGGGCGCACACTGCAAGCTCCCAGAGCGAGGCAAATTGTGGACAGGGTCCTGCCCGGGGGTCTGTGCTGTGCACGCGTGGAGTGAGAAGCTTGGGACATCTATCTGCATGAATCGGCGGCGTGGACCGAACGGTGGAGATTCATGAGTTGTGAGGCTGCCTGTGGAGGTTGGCACAGGCGGCTGGGCCCCGCGGTTAGGGAAAAAAAAATAAGACGGCCATTTGGAGACGCGGGCGGGGCGAAAAAGTTTTATTTTATGGGGAGCTGGCTGCCTGGTGCCCCTTGGACCTTGTGTGAACAGAGCAAACGAGCTAATCGGCACCCAGTGAACCGGAGAGGGGATTTTGGTCAGGGAACGGAGGTGACTTCCCTAGCCACCCAGGGATAAGACACGGGCCGCTGCGGAGCCAGGAGGAAGGGACACTTACCAAAAAGGGAGGGTTCGGTTGGAAGACAGGGAAGGGTATTTTATATTTTTAGACAATGATCTGGCTGCCTGCACTGCCCCGTGGCTTTGGGGAGCAGATAAGCCAAACTGAAGCAGCAACAGGCTGAGAGCAGATGCGAATCCGCACTCAAACTGATTTACTGAGCAGCCGGGTGACGCTGGAGCTCGGCGCCAGAAGGGGCGGAATCCGCCATCTTTAGCACTCCTCACTGACTAACATCAGAGCTTCAGCTAACCTGGGGAGTCCGGAAAGTGGGACGTGCTACATTAATTTCCACGGGCCCAGCTAGGGTCCCTTCCGTAAGGGGGTTAGTCTAGAAGAGGAATTTATTTGGGTCCTGCATTTGGCTAAAAAAAAAAAAAAAGTGAGGTCACCTCAACAAATGAAAAATAAATTCTTTTTAATTTAGTTTAATAGCTAAAAGTTGCTTCAGGACCTGCATATAGAACCCTGTGGGGAAATTCATTGATAAACACAAGTAGGCAGGAAGGATCCACCAGGACCCGAGGGGAATAATTGACCCCCCTTAGCTCTGTTTGACTGCTTGCCTGTGTGGATCTTTGGTTTCTCTCTGTTACTTTCTGGTCTATTGCTATTATTCACATTTTCATACCCCCTTCCTTTTTCCTTCTATTTTTTTTTTTAATAAGTGCTGCCAACTGGTCGCTTCTTTGCTGGGCTTCTTATTCAGTAATTTCCCACTCGCTGTATATATTGATTCTGTATTACAAACTATTGCTTACTCTTCCTGCATGTTTCTGCATTCTGTTTTCTGTTGTGGCTCTTAGAGACAACATTTTTTCATAGGCCCACAACTTAAGGGTGTCAATTTCTATCCCATCTATTTTGTTTTCTTCTTCTTCTTTTTTCTTTTTTTCTAATTAGTATTAACTTTTTCCTTTCAGACCTTTCTCTACTATTTCTCTCCCTCCTCATAATTCTAGCATTCTAAATCACTATATATATATATTCATCCATTTGTTTCCCAAGTCCATTGTAGGAACTCCATAATTTTTCCTAGTACTCTACACTGCCAACACAAGTTAAATATACATCTCATTAAGTCTCATTTTGCCCTCTTCTAACTTTTATCAATATTTCTATTATCCTTCTGCCTTCCTTACATCTTTTAATTCCTCTGGCCCTAACATTTTACCTTCAAGGGAACATAGAAAGAAGCAAGGAAATTAAATAAGAAGAAAAACTGCCAAAGAGAAAACTTAACTCACACGCAGAACCAACAGCTAAATAAAATTCTAGAGCATAGAGAAAAGCTAATCAACTGAACAAACCCATCAAGATAATATGATGACCAGAGGGCAACAGAAAAATACAAATGACTCTGAGAAACTGGAAAACATGGACCAGTACAGTGCACAAAATAAAAACCAGGAAGCAATGCAGTACATCGAACAACTAATCAAAGCTATCCAAACAAATATCATGGACCAACTTAAAGAACTGAAGGAAGAGATTAAGGATATAAAGAAGACACTGGAAGAACATACTGAAGAAATAGCTAACACACCTAAAAAGGTAATGGATATGATGGTGAACAAAGACACAAGTCAAGAAATGAAAAAGACGCTGGACTCACATGGCAGCAGAATTGAACAGGCAGAGGAAAGAATTAGTGATATGGAAGACAATACAGTTGTAATCAAAGTGATTGTAGAAAAGATAGACAAAAGGATAGAAAAAATCCAGTATGGATTCAGAAAGATTGAGATTATACAAAGTAATTTCTCTGACCACAACGGAATGAAGTTGGAAATCAATAAGGGACAGAGAAACATGTTAGGTGCAAGGATATGGAAGTTAAACAACACACTCTTAGACAAACAGTTGCTCAAAGAGGAAATTTCAAAAGAAATCAGTAACTACCTTGAAACTAATGAAAACAACTACAGAACATATCAAAACCTATGGGATGCAGCGAAAGCAGTCCTGAGAGGGAAGTTCATAGCCATAAATTCATATATTAAAAAAGAAGAAAGAGCTAAATTTGAAGACCTAACTGCACACTTGGAGGAATTGGAAAAACAACAACAAACTAAACCTAAAGGAAGTAGAAAACAGGAAATAACCAAGATTAGAGCAGAACTAAATGAAATACAGAATAAGAAAGCACTGGAAACAATAAACAAAACCAAAAGCTGGTTCTTCGAGAATATCAACAAAATTGACAAGCCCTTAGCCAGACTAAAAAAGAAAAAGAGAGAACAGATGCAAATACATAAAATAAGGAATGAGCAAGGTGATATCACTACTGACCCCACAGAAATAAAGAGTATCATAAGAGGATAATTTGAAAAATTATATGCCAACAAGAATCACAATTTAGAGGAAATGGACAAGTTTCTAGAAACCCACAAACAGCCGACATTGATGAAAGAAGAAATAGATGAACTCAACAGCCCAATTATAAGTAAAGAGATAGACTCAGTCATTAAAACCCTCCCAACTAAGAAGAGTCCAGGACCAGATGGCTTCACAGCTGACTTCTACTAAACATTCCGGAAAGAGCTAACACCAATTCTACTTAAGCTCTTCCAAAAAATAGAAGTAGAAGGAATATTACCTAACTCATTCTATGATGCCAACATTACCCTAATACCAAAACCAAATAAAGAAACCACAAGAAAGGAAAATTACAGACCAATTTCTCTAAAGAACCTAGATGCTAAAATCCTTAACAAAATACTTGCTAATCGCATTCAACAACATATCAAAAGGATTATACACCATGACCAAGTGTGTTTCATCCCAGGTATGCAAGGATGGTTCAATATAAGAAAATCAATCAATGTAATACACCACATAAACAAACTGAAAG